>JBBCBC010000013.1:15559199-15815743 GCA_037126765.1 Stenogyne calaminthoides | reverse complement strand
ACAATCGCTCAATATATAAGACGTGTTACATTGTAGCAATTGAAAGCGATAAAGCAGATCAGCTGTACATTTTAAATTAAATCGCCCCTGTAACTAAAAAAAAAAGTACAATTATTTGTTCCAGATGTAAAATGAAATTAACCATCGTGAAAGGTTGAAGTGTAAGGCTCAGATTGGCTTGTCTTGGACCAAGAGATTACACTAGTGCATGACCTGACAAAATTATTTATATTCAGTTATGACAAATTCACAGAATCGAACTAGGAAGAATTAGACCAGCCGTTCTTATTTCTACCCGTTTCCTAAATAGATCACGTGTGATTGAAATTATTGCTGACTTATTATGGGTAGAGAATCAACGAGATTCAATACTTTTTATCTCGGGACAATATTATTGGTTAGATGCGATTGCTAAGATTTAATACGGAGAATGCGTTGTGCAAGTCAAACATTTTGATTTGCCCCTCGGGAGGTTCATAAGCTTTATCATACCAAATCTTGCAAGTGAAACTAGTTTTCATGGATAATAATGTTGAACCGTTCCAACCAAGGACAAAAGATATTAATTAATGGAAATATTTTATTTGCTTGAATTAATTAATGGGCTGAATAATCTAAAACTTTTAAATAATGGCAGAGCCATATTGGATCGTATTGCTGGGTTAAGATGGATAGTGCAATATTAATTATGTAGTGGGATTAATTATATTTGGGAAGAATAATATTGTGGCTCAATATTGATAATTCAAGATCCGTTGGAAGATCAATCTTAATTCTCTAAAGGCCCCCAAGTAGTCCAACATAAAGTCCAATAACCGAAAAATGTGTTTAAAATAAAAAAATATTGTTGCCTTATTTTTTTTCACAGAATTTCCAAAAATTATGGATTAAAAGGGAAAGATTTTCTTTGAATTTTTGTTATGGAATGAAGATAAGTATTCTTGGAATACAAAGATTATCTCATTAAATTCAAGAAATCTCCCTTGTTATTTATAGAGAGTTTTCAAAAATTTTTTGAGAAAAAGGGAAAAAATATTTTCTTGATTTTCTTGAAAAAGATATTATGAAAGATGTGTATTTCTTGAAATACAAGAATATCTCATAAATTCAAGAAGATCAAATCTTGGATTCTTGCCCCTACTTTTGAAAATACTCCATAACTTGATGAGGTGGGATTTTTGTAAAATAATATAATTATGGAAAAAAAAAAGAATATAGGAGATATATTCAAGATTTCTTGGAGATCAAGAAAAAGATTTTTCCACATTATTTTTCTAAAAATTAGAGCCACCACCCATCTATAAATAAGGGATGGTTCTTTTTCATTAAAAGTACAATTCCATGTCTTTGAAAAAATTAGTAAATCACAAAGTGAATTGGTGCAAAGTTTATTTTCCTTTTGTTAATTGTTGCGAGCATCCTACCACCGGATTGTCGAGCAAGGATTAAGGAATACTTGGGAAGGTTTTTCGATTGTGTTTAATCAACGAGGTCATTATCATTCAAGAGGGTATGTTTACGTAAACTCGTGGTTATTACGCATCGTAGGATTTCATTGGCGATTATATGCATGATTTGTTGTTGAATTATTATTTGAATTAATATAGGATTAATTCATGCTAGTAATAATTATCGAAATTAAATTTGTATTTAAATATTTATCCGAATAGATCGTGCAATTTATTCCCCAACACCATCCTCTTGTTCTCTAGCACATACGCCCCTATGTCCACCTGAAGTCATCCACCACGTAGAATCATAATGGTGGGGTCGGGGATCTACCCTCTAACGGCCCCCGAGGTCCATCACCAAACGCGACCACTTGTTAACAAGAAGTCCCCTCATCGAACACCCACACAACATATCACAAATACTCACCTAACCACGTCGCCCCTTATCATATAACATACCCCACAAGGGTTCTCCTACCATTATGCCCTTTTGTTTCCAATGTATAAGCAGTTGCCAACACAGACATCATACAACTCAAATATCATCTCATGATAATGCATGGTATGCATGATGCAATGCGATTCAACACAAAATATCTAACAATTAGGATACGGGTTTGAGCTCACAAGCTTCTTCCACGATAATCATTTAACATCAATCAATCTCACTATTCACCTAAAATTCACATAATGTCAATTATATAAAAATTAATAATCTAATACTATATTTATGTATTGTAGTTACAAATGAATTTTTTTTTACCTCAAATTTGAAAAGTGTCGATAACTTGAACTCTTAAATCACCTTGTCGGCTTCCACTATTGAATCTTAAATTCTAAAATTTATTATTCAAGACTTCCTACCCATAAATCAGGATATTTACTCTTTAATTCCCCACGCAATTAACTGGATATGGTTCTCGGCCATTAACTTCTCCAAAGATGGAATTATGAAATAAGGAGAATTCTTCCTTCTTCCTTATCCTTTTAATTTAAATAAAAATATGCTTATATATAAAAGGGCTCACAACCGCCTTATTAGTAGCTTCTTTGGGAAGCCTCTCCTTTTTTCCAATTTTATTAGTTATCATTATTATTATTATTAGGGCCGTTTGGTTCATGGCCTAAATGATTTTATAAGATTCTATTATTTGAGTTCTTCTTGTTTGGTTTAGGCGTTTCTAAATTATATCATGTGAGATCTAATTGAAAAGACCAAAATGCCTACCAAATTCTGAGAAATCGAATTGGGGGAATTCGAGAGGACATATTCACATTTCTTCCACGGTTAGGGCTTCTCTTCGTCTTCCATTGTCGACGGTGAGCTTGTGTCCGTGTACGTTGTGCGACTGGCCTTTTCTCCTCCGGCGACGAAATCGGTGATATCACAAGTTTTAAAGGTAAGCGTTACATTGAATCGATCTGGCATGTGTGTCAAATTCAGTTGTGACTTTTTCATTATGGTTAATGTGTTGAAATCAACATTGGTCGTTTGGTTGCAAGTATTTCTGATTATACACCATTGATATCTTATACTCTCATCTTCTTATTCATCGCCAATTAGGGTTTTAGTGTTTGACTTTTTTATTTCACTCATAATCGAAAATGATAAAATTCGTTGTGATTGTTGCCAGAGCGATTAATCGAGTTTCTCAGATGTTGAATGTGAATCGATTCTTGTCTGTTCTGATTTGTTCATTGTGAATCTGATTCTTGTTGTCTTCGATTTCTTGAATGTGAATCTCACTCTTGTTCGCTTCGATTTGTTGAATTTGAATGTGGTGTATATTTTTGTCGAATGTGAATCTGATTTTTATTTTGGTATGTTTTGATTCTTGTTGGCTTCTAGTTGTTGAATGTGAATCTGTTTTTTTTATACAAATATATATAGATGTCGCGAAATGGGCCGGATTGTTGGTGTGGAAAGGGGAAGATGATAGTATACTGTGCTGGGACGAAATCGCAACATCCCGGAAGATATTACACGAAATGCCAAAAGGATGAGAAACACACTAAAAGCTTCATATGGATTGATGAATTTGTATCAGTTCTTCTAGCACTTCTCCTTCATGTTTGTCTCAATCTGCCTACCAACCTGTAGATGAACAAGTACCACTCAATCATCGCCGTAAATTTACTACTCAACATGAAACATTATCCATCACCTTTTGGGTCTCTATCTGGATCATCATATGGTTTGGCATTTGCTTTGATTATGTTAGGTATCTTATTGGGAAAACAATTGTGAATTTTTCTGATTTAGAAATGTTTAGGTTAAATGTGTTTGAATTGAATAATTTCTCTATCTATGTTATTATTTTTTTGTGTTATTATTGATCCGAATCTCGCTTGTTCCCTGGTTAATCTGGCTATTGAACCCCTTCATATTTAAGTGATTCATTTTTCCACCAGAGGTGTTTTGAATGATATTAGGTTTTTGAATTTAGATATGAGTTTAAAAGATTCTTGTCATTGCAATCTGATTGTCTTTATATCTTGAAATTCCATTTTTTTGCTGCAAAAGCACTATTTGTTTGTCGAAGCGGGATGCATTTTTGTTTTGTATATTATTTGTCTACATTATGAATAGTGCAAAAATGAATATATTCTCTGCGCCTATCGAGACTTTTGCGGATGAGAGAAGTACTTTCAAGGGTACATGGTGTCATTAGAATATACATTTTCATATATAAATAGAGAGTTATATAATGCGGTCTTAACACCACTTTGTTATTGATAAACATATCTCAAATAATTGTTCTTTGACATTCATTCATCATGCCTCCTCGAGGTTCCTTGAGTCAGATCGTGTGTTTTTGCAGGTAGAATGGAATCGAGAGATTGACGACATTTTTGTCAGGATATTCTTGAACATATTCTTGTTGGCAATTGGATTGTTCGAGGTAATGCAAACCCGCCGTGCAATAACTTATTATCGTGATCGTGTCATCGTACCGAAAACACCGACTACAACAGCTTTGCCTGAAACGATTCAATAAGCTTTATAAGCGATACCAAGTGTTTCAATACATCATTGAATTTCTTGGGTGGTACTGACAATGAGCAAAATCAAAATCTTGACGGATGAAGCCACTTGGGATGCAATTTGCGTTGTAATCATTCTTTTATACTTTACCAAGTTATATTATGCCGCCATATTTAAGTTGTATTAATATTTATAAATGCATTTTGTGTTTAAAAGGTGCATCCTTTGGTACGTGTCTACATGAGGCAAAGAGCAAAAATGCGACACACTTCATTTTCGTATTCAGCGCTTTGCGGATGTTCCAAGGCAGGAGGTGAGATTGTTGAAGTGATTCGGATATCGATTGATATAGATGGAATCTCTGTGGATAATGACTCTGTTAGTGTTAGTGTCTTAGGAGCAATCTATTGTAAGGACATAATCTTTAGATGATATTGATTTGATTTAATATTATAGTTCATTTAATATTAATGTATGGCAATACACTTGTTTGAATATTATGTTTGATTGTTTGCATTTATTCATGCAAGTGTTCCCATAGTCGTTGCTCTCATTGAGGTTGTGAGAACTCGGATGAAACAAGCGTGATTCTCAAATAGCCCCAATCAAGGATCATCAAGAATGTGACATTGATGATCTGATGGAGATGATGTCGATCTGCATCATACTCTTAGAAGTGTAGTAAAAGATCTCACTTACTACGAGATGCCGATTTCTCATGATGGATCACAAATATCTTAGAGGGTATTGGTATACCCCAGCTTAGTTTGATGTAAGTCCACAATATGTGTCAGGGTGTCTCGGTTAGTGGAAGACGATCGATACTCCTTTGACTTGAGGTCATCGCCCGCGACATGTGTGGAGTGATGAACTTTTGACCATACCGGCGGCTTGCAGTCTATGGGTAGATATGGCTTTGATTGGGTTCATCACAAAGTGCGTAATGCGTGGTAGTGGAAACGAATAAGATTCATTCCTCGCGTTTAGAGAATGCTCGTCTTCCATGTGGTGGATTTAAGTCATCGGTAGATCTTGCCGTCAACTTAGACTTTGTGGCTAAGTGTGACATACATGATCAATTAGTGATTAGAGATAATATGATTAAGTTATTTGAATAGACACTTCATCATGTTCAAGACTTAATCATGCGAGCGATAGGAAGAAATCGTAATAACCCATAATTTTGATTCTGAGGTAGTTGCACATTTCCTCTAGCGTCCTCATATATTGCAAATGTCGATTTATTGTCAGGGTTCAATTAATACAGATTAGTTTGACTAATCGCTCGATATATGAGATTACATGGGTCACACAACAAGTAATAATTGTTTACTAATTATAGTTGGTTGATTAAATGTTAAATTGGATTTAATATTTAATTTATGGAGAATAATTAATAATGGATTAATTTAAAATTAATTATTACTACTATTTAATTAAATTAGATTTAATTAAATAGAATTCTCATTAATAATATATGGAATATTATTATTATAGGATTTAATATATATGGAATCAAATCTGTAGAGATTTGATATACATGGGAATTAAATCGATAGAGATTTTATATGTGGGAAATAAATCTAAAAATTTATTTTATTAGATTTTTCTAATAAAGGTTAGATTAAGATTTAAAATTTGAATCTCTCATATATATATGAGCTCTTGGGAATTCATATTCGTGAGTTCAGTATTTTCTCCATAAAATCTCTAAGTTAGAATTTTCCTAGCAAATTCATCTCGGGGATTCCATGACAAATTAGTGCTTACTATTACGTGGATCTGTGGTTGAGGAATCCCGGATTCACAAATTGCTAAGAATTACATTTTCGTTTTCGTATTTAATTATGCAATTAATTGTTCGTTGTTGGTAATCCATTTTATTTTTCTGCATATTTATTATGTGTTTATAATCTAAATTTTATTTGTGGTATCGGAGTTTCAATTTCTTGAATAATTGCATAAATTATTATTTGATTGTGCTTTTATTTTAATATACACGACTGCTTGCGGTTCCATTGATATGGTGTGCCGTTTAATAATAATTGAAAACAATACTCTGAATTCAAAAAGCAAATTAAAATTGCTTTAATGTTTTTGACATCCGTTTTCTCAAATCGGTATTTCTTCCGTCTTGGGGTGACTAAAAGGCAAAACCCACCCCCTCTTTCACGCCTGGTTCATTTCTTGCCCAGATTGGGGTTTTCTGGGAAAACCCTTATCCACCGCCGCCATACCGATCAAAAACCTCCCATCTCGACCCCGTGAGTGATCTGTAGCGTCACCGAGTCCACGGCCTAGGGCCACGATTCGCGACGGTAGCGTGATGCCGCGACAACGCGATTTGCAACGATTTTATTCGCAATGGGGCGACACACACCACTGCGATTTCGAGCTACTGATGTCATTTTCTCTTCATTTCGAGTGGTGGCGTCCTCGTCTCGTGGTCAATTCGTTGGACACGCCCTTCGATTGATACGCCTCACAGTAAAACGCTCTCGTTGCGTACAGGCGGTGCGATCGCTGAATCAATTTGCAATGAGAGGTTCCTGCCCTTTGTCATCTTGCGATGTCGACGACTCGCCGCCACTTCCCCCTGTTTCGTGACCATCGTCTCTGAGATGACTCTGATAGTTGTGAAACTTTTGCGATCAGTAATGGCTTGTTGCAGCGATGAGTTGCTCGCACGCGCCTAGCGGCGATGGCGACTCATCCGCACGCGCCGCCTTGCTTTGTCCTCGATCTGTTCTGCACGATTTCGAATGTGCTGAATTTATTAAACTGGATCCTAAAAGGTTGACAGTTCTATGATTAATTGAATTTAATCTGATGAATTGTTGGTTTCGGTTTTCCCATTGAAAAATGGAATTGGGCAGTGATGAGGGAGAGGCTGTTTTGCAAATTGAATTTCAAACAGCCTCTCAATGCAAATATTAGATAATTGCACTTGAACCCTGACAAAAATTAATAAAATCAATATGTTTTAAATTTAGTTGCAATGAATTTAAAAGAAATAATAATAAAAGTTGGACTTTTATTAATTAGATTAATTAAAGTTTGAAATTTGTTTTGAAAATAATAAAAGTTCATTTTTAAAATGAAATTAAAATAAGATTGTTGGTTGGACCAACATTGAGTTAATTGGATTAAATGAAATATTAATAATTGATTGAAATTTGTTAAATAAAAATAAAATTAGATTTTGAATTTTGTTTAATAGATCTAATAATGATTGAAATCTCACTTGGTTAATTTATTTAGTTTAATTCGTTAACGTTTTAATAGTCGCGTTATAATTTGTTTGGGTGGTATTGATGCAATAATTGTCGAATCGTATTAATGTTTGGGTGGTATATAAATGTTAGTCTGTGTAAATCATGTTTTGGGTAAGTGGCGATAATTGCTCAAATGTGATGTATATTAACATGTTGGATCTCGATTAAGCAATTAATCCCCCGTCTTTAAAAGCGTTATAAACTAAAATATGATTTTCATTAAATTGAACGATGCCTTCCATCAAAATTAAAAGTAAACCAGAAGATTTGAATTCGATGAGTATTTAAGGCCAAGTCTTTTGCTCGGATCACATCTAAGCGGGACTTTTATAGGGACGCAAAGTGTTATGCGAAACGATGGTTGTAAATCAACTCGACTTTGTTTCACCAAAGCGAAATGAAAGTCGAGGGCATCTGTTTGAATTAGGTTCAATCAACTAGGAATTCTGATTTTGATTGGTTTGGAAACCTCTGGGAGTTATGCTATTGCGATGTCATTAGCGGATATTGTAATAGTAGGAATGTGGATCTAGTCCATTTCTGATTTATATTTGATATAAATTCGTACTTTTTCGATGAGGGTCGTTGGTATGTGAAAATAATGGAACAAAATAAACACAAACGAAATCGATGTTTATTTTGATTGTATCTTATCATATGAATTATGTGTTTAATTCCCATTTTATTTTATTTCTCTTGGTTAGTTGAAATGTATAAGCTGTTATTGAGATGTGTTTTTGAAACAAACAAAAATTGGCTGAAATTTTAAAATTTTACGGGTCGGCATCGAAACATGTGTTTGGTCTAAAGCCGAAAAAAGATTAGTCACGTGTTGGACAAGTATATCGGTTACCCTTAAAAGTGAATTTACGATGATCGTACGTTTGGCGTAGCAACTCGGAAGAAGCATCAAAGGATGCTTCGGACTCGATTGTGTGATGTTACTCGGCATGACTCTAATTGCATAGGCAACATGTTAGGCCAGATGAAAAACCCATTTTTTACGCGTGCGGAAGCAAACATGACCAGCGTGCATATAAAAGCGAGGGGTGAAGGAATGGTGATTCAGATTTTTTCTCTTTTAAGCTCATGTGTTGTGTTTTTTATCATCGAATAAATATGACAAGATAACAACATAAAAGCGGTAAAAACACGCTGATATATAGTGGTTAGGAGACTCAAGCTCCTACATCCACTCTCGCATTCTGGGGAAATTCCTTCAAACAACTTCCTAAGGTTTTAAACTACCTCGTAGTTTACTAACCTTTCTACTTTGAGCTTTCGACTACCTCATGTAGTTTACTAACTCAATTTGGACTTATCACCCTCTCGGGCTCGCCTCGGACTTATCACCCCTCTCGGGCTTCGCCTCACAGATATTTCGCGAGTTCACACTCAATCGGGACTTATCACCTCTTTTGGGATTGCTATGACTACCTCACTTCACCACTGGTTATCTCTTTACGAGAATGGGGTTTGGGTTTGGTGTTGTCTCCAACTATGGTGAGATTTTCCTTACATTTGTTTTAGCCTCAATCTTGGGTTGGGGAAAATCTCTCTAAAGCGTAGGATACATCGTGGGTTGCTTAGATTGGGTTCTAGAACACTCTTTGAATATATTTGTATATCTACGGACTTGTGTTCTATGGTGGGTAAGCTTGAGTATGTGTTCTCTTAGCTCTGTAGCATTGTTGCTATCTTCTCCGCACTTCCACACGTAATAATGAAGGAAGAACTTGTATTTATAGTGTGGATTTGAATATTCTGAATTTGAGAGAATCACATTCAAATCCATACTATTCTTTATATGTTCTGACTTTTTTCAATTTGATTGTCTTCCTTTCATTGGTCCAAATTTGGATTCAACATTTATATTCTCGGTTCTTAACCCGGAACATTAGGGATATCTTGGGCATTAATTACATTTACGAGTCTTGATAATTCTGTGCCTTGATATCCTTTGTCTTCAGTCTTCAGTATCTTCAGTCTTTGAGTCTTCAATGTCTTCTGAGTCTTCAGAGATATACTGAATGATATACTGAGTCTTCATCTTTTGAGTCTTGGTTTCTCGGTTTCATATCGAAGTCTTGATTCTCGGTCTCATCTCGAGTCTTGATTCTCGGTTTTTGAGTCTTGATTCTCGATTTCATCTGAGTCTTGAAACTCCGATTTCATCTTGAAACCAGTTTCTTGAAACTTTCTTGAGTCTTGAATCTATCGATCTATATCTGCTGACTATACATTGTTGTGCGGATAGCATCCTGAACACTCTAAAACTGAATCCTGACTCAACTATCAAGATTATCCTGAACATGTCATACTTAGGGGTTTTGGGATCTAATCAAAATCTTCTTTATTAAATTCATTTGCCAACACAACATGAGAAAATGGGTCCCTTCTAGATGCTCATGCGGGATCTCTTTGATTCTAAATCTTATTACGAGATTTATGAAGTGATGAGAGATCATGTGGATCTTACGTTAGCTAAAGAAGGAAGATTTCACCTCGTGTGCTAATGATGATAGGCCTAATTGAGAAACTTGGTAATTTAGGCATTGAGCTAAAAAGCCCGATGTTTTTCATTTATCTTTATCCTCCGATCGCTCCGGATTCATATTTGGCTTCATTGTGAACTACTGATATGAATAAGGCCGGATGTGGCCAGATGCACGAACTTCTGCGTGCTCAAGACTATTGAGTTCACTATATTTAAGATGGTGTTCAAAAGAAAGGAGCGGGTAGACGAGGATGTGTGCCGCCTACTATAAGTAGAAAGAGGGCATTGGAAGAAGAATTTGTAAGGTTTTGGTTCTTTGAAAAGAAGATATTTAGGTGCTTTAAGACTAGAACATGTATGTTTGTTATTAAGATAAACATAATACACTAATAAGCTTAAGCTTCTTTGGTATTGGATCTGAGGATATGGCTCTCACATTTGCACTAATGTGAAAAGGGGCTCATGTGTCATAAGGCGGATTTATGAAGTGAAGTCGTCTTACATGTGAAAATGGAGCAAGAGTTGCTACTGAACGTGTGGGGACTTTTGTGTTAGACTTACCCTTTGGTTTTAGATTAGAACTTAATGATTGTCATATAGTTCTTTCTATTACTTGCAACATGCATTTGTTGCATTATGGATATGATGTTCTTAATATATAAAATAAAAGACTCAAACTTAGTAATCATGAAAACCCGACTTACTTATGGCATTGTAGAACTTGATCATGTAGCGAAAAAAGAATTACAAGGTTAAGAAAGTTAGACTACTTAACCCCATTCGACTGTGAGTCTTATGGAGAATGTGAATCTTATCTCATGGGCAAGATGATCAACAGACCCTTTTCTGGGAAATGGGTGCATGCCAAATAAGTTCTAGAGTTGACCTACAACGATGTTTGTGGACCATTGCCCACTCTAGCTAGGGGTTCGCCGGATACTTCATCACTTTTATCGATGATTTCTCAAGATACGGATCTGGCGTATCTTATGAAACCAAATTCCGAATCTTTTGAGAAAATTCAAAGAGTTTAAGGCTGAAGTAGAAAAGCAACTTGGTAAGAGTATAAGACTCTTCGATCAGATCGAGGGAGGTGAATACCTTAGCCATGAATTCATTGATTACTTGAAGTTACATGGAATCCGGTCAAAAATGGAATCCTCTTGGGAACACCTCGGATGAAGCGGTGTGTCAGGAGGAGAAACCGAACCTGTTGGACATGGTGAGGTCCATGATGAGCTTTTCTGTCTTCCAACATTCTTAGGGATACGCGTTACAAACCTCAATTTACATTCTTAATAGGATTCCATCTAAATCGGTTGAGCATACACCATATGAACCATGGTGTGACAAAAAGCTAACTTTTACACATATCAAACATGGGGTTGCCTCGTGATTATGAAAAGGATCTTAGGCAAGTTGGAATCCAAAGGTGAAAAAAGGGTTACTTTGTGGGATATCTAATAAAACTAAAGGATATTACTTCTATCTACACGAGAAATAATGGGTGATTGTTTTACAAGTGGAATAATTTCTCGAAGAAGACTATGTCTTTAAGGAACAAAATTAAATAAGGTGATAGAACTTGAAGAAATTCAAGAACCACAAATTAACAAAGGGGATATCTTGTCAAAGCAACATGACAAGGAATCAGTGGGAGCATTCAACAACTTTCACGGTGGGAGTCTTTCACTAGGTGATCGTCTTTCAGTAATTGGAGTTGGCTTGCCTATGTAAGAACCTCCAACTGGGCTGAATAAGAATAACATAGTTCAAACTCCCACTTTAAGAGGCATCTAAAAGTGTAGCTCTTGAGGACTCTCAGGAAATTGATTAATCGATGCACCAAAAAATTTTCATGACGAGAATGTATGTTGGGAAATTTGTAGTTTTCGATGGAAGTTCAAAATAGATAATGTAATAGGACCAATCGGACTTGTTAGTCAATGATGATCTAGATAGCGAGATAAGATGACATTTGAAATGTATAGACAAGCGATGTAGCGGATAGGTCACATATTGAGGGGGAACTAAATGTGTAGATTAAATCTTGAAGGTCTAGGAAGATCAGATAAGTTGAAGATCAAATATCTTTGAAGATCCGATGAATGAAATGAACAAGTCGAAGCGGACAAAGCGAGAAGATCGAAGACTTCAAGACGGAAGACCCGTCGGAAAGAAGAGCTACATCGGATGACAACAAGGAAAGGATGACAAGTTGTGCTAAGACAACACAATCGGATGACCTAAGTCGGTAAAAGCAGATTAGTGTTCAACCGATCTATGTCAACTCCATCGGTGACTACTTTAATGTTACTAAAAGACAAGTCAAGTGTTCAGACAAGAAGAATGTCAACCTTGTTGCTAATTCAAGAGCTGCAAAGTGTACTTGATAGCCAATGAGAAGTCGACAACACACGTGAGTTAATCGACTAAACAAGGGGGAAAGGCGTTTGAGACCACTGTTGTTCCTTTAGGGTATCCTACAAATAAACTTTGGACTTCAGTTCTAGGTGCCCAACTTATCAGCTTCCTTATTGACACATGTCTTGGACAACTAAATCGAATGTGGTTTAGACTAGGCTTTTCGCCCGGACCACAATTCGATTGGAGTTTTGGGCCTTTAGAAGGTACGTAATTTAGAAGGTACGCTGCCGTTTCCAAGGCATTTCCCCAAAATGAGGTAGGTAATGAAGCATAACTCATCATCGATCTCACCATCTCCAATACAGTCCTATTCCTTCTCTCAGCCACTCCATTCTGTTGGGGAGTACCAGGTGCGGTGAGCTGGGATGTAATCCCATTCTCTAATAAGTGTTGCCTAAATTCGTTGCTAAGGTATTCGCCACCACGATCAGACCGTAGTGACTTGATACTTTTACCATGACGACTTCTTAGGGAGGAACCTATTTGGCCAGTCAATATATTCTTTGAACTTGCCAAAGCATTCAGACTTGTGGCGCATCAGGTAGATATATCCATATCTTGAGTAATCGTCAATGAAAGTGACGAAATACTCAAAACCACCTCTAGCTTGAACAGACATGGTCCACACAAATCAGAGTGAATCAATTCCAACACACCATTGGCCCTATTCCCCTTGGCCTTAAAAGGCCTCGAGGTCATCTTGCCTTCCAAACAGGATTCACAGTTGAGAATGGTTCTCTTAGAGAGACTCCAAAACCCTACTTACGGTCCAGTATCCTTCTCAAAGTTTGTATTGACCCAGGTGCAAAGATATGTTTGATTCAACTTAGAAGGTTCTTTTATTTTATTTGATGATGACGATGAATGAGCTTCAGTCACAGTATGGTATGCACAAGTAATAGTATAAAGATTATTTTCTTGGCGAGCAGTTAAAAGTCATTTCTCATAATAACAACTTTGTCATTAAAACAATGAGCATCCATCCTTAAACAACTTGAAACCGAAATTAAATTCTTCCAAAAAAGACGTATAAAACGTTCTTTAATACTAAAAGCAATTAGAAAAACATAAGTGCACATCTCTCCCTGCGATCACGCTCTTTGTCAAGCATTTACTAAATCGATAGTAATCTCGCCTCACTTTCGGTTGCCTTGTTTGTAGAAACCCCGCAAAAGTATAACAAACATGATCGATTGGCTCCTGTATCTACTACCCAAAAAAAAAGCGAGAACAAGCCCATGAAACATGTTTCAACAACGAGTAAAGACTTACGAGTTGTCTTTTTTAGGAGAGGACAATCGGACATCCGGTGTCTGTCTTGTTGCATTTGAAGCATTTACCTTCGGTTTTTCACGCCATCGAAGCGCCCGGTTTCTTGCTCCCACTACTTCCACCACCCTTTTACGTGAAGCCTTTTTTTCTTCTTCCGCCCTTAGGCGAAGAAGATCCATCTTGAAACGAGACATGAGCTGTGGTCCCTTACCCTTACCGCCATGAGACCCTCCTTGTGACCAATTCCAAGAAGCATTTTGTGTATAGTCCTTCTTACTCATGATCACATTTAAAGCGGAAGTTTTCAAAAGGACTTTGGGGGCGAGTTCAGGATCATATCGATCTTAGTATTACCATGGATTTCTCCTCCGGGACCTCTATCTCATTCGGATATTCCATCATCTTGAGGCGGTGGTCCTGACGAAGGACGCTCCCTCTGGCATAGAGGTCGACATAATGCTCCTCATAGCCTAAAAAATGGTAGCCCTATCTTTCTCACCGAAAAGCTCTTTTAGGCTCAACATTATATCTGCGGCATTAGGCATATTTTGATGCTGTTGCTGTAAAACATTTGACATCGAGGCCAAAATGTAATAACGAGCCATCTCATTAGCGTTGTGCCACTTTTTATGAGTCTCCTTTTGCTCTTAGGTGGAATCGGGTTCCAAAGGGTCAGGAGCAGGTGTATTGAGTACAAACTTGTACTCACTTGCAACAAGGACAATGTCCAGATTTCTTTTCCAATCCAAATAATTAGGGACGATAAGTTTTATTTTGATTTAAAATAATCGGCGGGTTGGTGACATCATCATAATTATCTGAAATAAATAAAATGCAAGCAAACATTAAAATCACATAAGTTGAAGAATAAAATATTGGAAACCTTCAAAACCAACATTCAACACAACCTCCAATGATTCAACAAACACACACACAAGCGTTAGGGTGGTGGTTTATGCGTGTGTTCATCAACGGACACCGGTCTTTAATTTCAATATCGTCAACTTATCCTTATAATGAACGAAATTAACGATCGGACCTTAGCGCCATGTGAATTAGAAACGAGGGGACCCCGTTGAGAGTTATATTAAAATTCACATCTAAGTGATGACCACAATTTAACTTGTGAAGAACCACTTATTCTGTCGACAGGCTCATCAAGAGAACACGCCGCTAGCAAACAATTCCCTACGGTTATCTTGAATTATTCTTTACCGATGAACTCATGTGTGACACATCCGTTGGGGAGGATCACACTTCATCTAAAGATTAAAATATTTTATTTAGAAGTCTTAACTAGTAAGCTCTTGAATCTTTTGCATCCAGGGGGGAGACTCCAAGGTCCACGAGCAACAAACACCTCACTTAAAGACCAATTGTGGAGGCCAATGAATTAATTAAAATTCACATCCATGTCACTCGGTCATTTGTAACATTAAGGTTATTTACGGGCATAGCATATCAAGAAAAAAAAACCTGAGCATGCCAACAAAACAAGAAGCGATAAATAAAAGCGAAATAAATGCACATCTATCTTAAACCCTTGTAAAACTATCAAAACAGCCTATTATAAGCTATTACAATGATAAATGAAAAGGCGTGGGACGGATGCCTGCATCGGACGCCTCTCCGTGAAAGGCAAAGCGGCTCGATTTCCGTCACCCAAACTTAAAGCGGCGAGAAAACTTCATCAAGAAAATTGAATTAGCTCCGCCATAGGGAGGCCTGGCGTAGCAATGAGATTTTTAGAGGATCTCGAGATGTTTTTAAATATGGTTATAATAGGAAAAGCGGACAAAGAAGTCAAAAAGTTATGGCCATAACGGTTTTAAGAGCCAATGGCCATAACCCTAACCCTAATAGCCCGTTTTTCCATATTATCCTCCAACATCCATCGCGATCAAATTACAACAATAATAAGCACCCTATTACGGTGATCTATGTAAAATGCCTATAACTACCCACACTTCTTTTATCGGTGGGAAAGCGATTACAAACATACTTAAGGGTTGCGATGAAAGCGATTCAAACACAATCAAAAGCGAAATGATATCTACAAAGCGAAAGCGTTTGGCGAGCCAATAATCCACAAATCCGGGCTCGATACCAATTGATGGATCGCGCCCGATGAAGGCGGTCCGTCACCGGAGGATCGTTATTGGATACCAAGCGTGCATGTATTAAAATTAAAAACCTAAACATGCGTCACAGAAGCAAAGGTTTAGATTCGTTACCCCTTGAAGATCGAGATGTTGATTCCACTACTGGATCTTCGATGTCTCTCGACCTCGTCCAAATGCCGAGTGGGATGATAATCTATCGAGCGTGGAGAAGGGCCTGTTTGTTTACGTCTCCTCAAACCCTAACTTGCATTTTCTTTGAAATTTCAATTTAGGTATTGCTTAGAGTTTTAGGCGAAAGTAGACTCCTTTTATTTATACTCCTCGGGGTTTAAAGTGGGCGGACTAGGGATCCATTAGAAGGTATAGGGTTTGGGCTTCTCTCAGGACCCAAATATTCTTATGTTTAGCCCGGAGAACATTATTTGGCCGAGAACATTAATTCATCCCGCTAGAAATTAATGTTGAACTCCAAATCCTATCCCGAATCGAATGGGGCTTCTATTAGACTTTATAATTCCCGTGTTAAAGATATCGCACATCCATTAATTATTAAAGCCCTAGCTGCTTTAATTAATTAATATCTATTATTCCTTGAGTAGTACCCGGTCAACCTTATTGTCGTGCGGATTAAATCCGCTGCGGGGTTTAATCGACAATCCTTTATGAGTTTCCTCAAGGGGCGTCATCATCTGGATGTCGAGGACACGGTGCCCTAATGACAATAAATAGATATCATCGCGGCGATGTCACTACCCAAAATCTAAGTATGAGAGATCTACCAAGATTCTCACCTTTAGTAAATCAAAGCGGTGAACAAGCACCCCGTATCTAAATACCACACTTAGGGTTAAGAATAATAAAAGTCACCCAAGACCTCTAGTTCTTCATAACAATCGAGAATAGAAGAACATGTCTTATCATGACCCATTCAATGCGACATAAGCGCACTAGTATAAACTAATGGCCAAGACAAGCCACCAACAAGTTTATACTACAACTTAAACCAATAGTTATGTCGAGAACTATCTCGGTTGTGAATCTTTTGTTTATATCTTATAAGGAACTTGCGATGTGATCTTACATTGTGACTACAAACCCACCACATTGTCTACAATATAAGATAAGCGGAACACATAAGCAATTTATAAGAATGCAATAATGTGAAAAACCATTTATTTAGGATAATAAGGAAATTGAATATACATCCACAAAAGCTCACTAAAAGTATGCTTTCGTTATACACCAACAAGAAGGTTATTAAAGTCCCCCATACGGACCCAAGGCAATGTATTGACACGGCAATTTGGCGTAGAAGGTTCCATGAAAGTCTTCTCGACTCCTCAAAAAACCTATAAAACCGGTGAAACGCCACTCCCTATTCGAATCATTAATTTTGAGGTCAATATGATTTTGAGAGTAACTAATGTCACAATCTCCTGAGAAGATTTCGGAAAACACATAAGCCACCACTCCTACCAATGCAATGTTGAAAAACCACAATAAATAGCATAAGCGTGCTCTTATTTGTTCAATCTTAGCGGTGTGAGCAATAGTCTCACACAAAAAATATTACATCAGACCTCTGAGCTTAAAGGGAATTGCGGTGGGTGGCCTGACCCCCTGCAATTCAATTTTAAAGCAATCATAATTGTCGCGGCCGGTTTGAGGCAGGGGCGGCCGATTAAAAATGAATATTCTCATCCTATGGAACCTTCTCATTGGAGCCCTCAAAAGAATCTTTGGGTGGTGCTTAGTGTCTTCAAAGGTGTCCCCAGCGTTTTGCGTTTCTTCTCGTCGAGTAAGTCATCCCCCCCTCCTCAATTTCCTCCTCGTAGTCCCAGAGCATAGCATGGGTTTGTAATAACCTTCCCAGTTAGTGTTGATCCTTGATAACCTCCTTAGCCGACTTTCCCACCACGAGCGGGGATCTTCATCCGTTTACATCATTGTATGAAACATCATGCTCCTTTGCCGTGAATCTATCACGATCCTCTTTCCTCTCTCGGCCACTTGTCACCACACATAGGTTTACCTCCGCATTCGGTAACCTTTAACCGGACCCCACCCTTCTTAATTGTGTCTCCTTTGAATCAAAAGTCACATCACACAAGTTCTCGGTATGATCCGACTTCATAAATGAAACAAAAGAGATGCAGAGCGTTCATATTGGAAAGTTACTTTCTCCCGAAGTTCCATTTGCCCGGCTTGAGGACTTCCATCTCTTTAAAAACGCGTTTGTGTCCACCTCGACTCGAATTCTCATATAGTTCAACCAAACCGAGAGCCCTAGTTCAAACCATCGTACTCCATGAAGTGACTATGAAATTCCCGACATTCTCCAACTCTCTCCGTGAAGAAATCAGCGGCACATCGTTAACCCGAATCGAGAAAGGAATTCGGTTTAGAGAATCAAAGCGAGGTTCTCCCAATTTCAATTGATGGATGAAAATGGGTGGTTTCTTGAAAAGGTCCACGGACCTCCCTCAGTATCGTTTAAGATCCATCGCATGGTAAAGCCCGACAAAGCGGCCGACCTTGACCTATCTCTTGATCGTGACCCCTTTTTTTGGGCCTCAAAACACTTTCGCCATTCTGCTTAAGTAGTATAATGAAACTAGTAGTTTGTTATTTAAAGAAGCGTGCAATGAGCTAGGATTCTTTGGATCTTGGGAAGATGCACCGAGAATACTTTGGTGGTCTAATCTCCAACACCATTTTGCGTCTGACTAGTAAGAATGTCGGGTTGAGGAAGAACTTCAATTGATCGGGTAGGATCGGTTGGACCGATCTAATAGAAACAACAGTTGAAGGGGCGCAAGCGATGAAGTGGTCTTGGTCGAAGGAAACTAATATGAGGATGAAAACATTGTTGGGAAAATTTGCTAAGACTTAGGCTACAGTAAGATCAACAAATCGGGAAAAATTCGGATTAGATCACGAGTGGTAGCGGTTGATTACAATATCATCAACCCGATCGGATATATTCTCTGTTTAAATTATCGATCTTATCTACTTTTACGTAATGATTCTTTGTTTATCTTACTTTATGATGCAAGCACGCAAGCATTAAATCGCGGACGTGGGTTTTTGTATTTATTAGCTTTTAATCGTATTTCAGCGTCAAATACTTTGATAAATTTTCTTGACCACACTTATCTTTTCACTTTCGTAAGCTTAATCTAAGCCGTTCATTTCAAAACACGAATACTCAATTATTTGTGAAAATTTATGTAAAATATTTTCCCTACATGACTTTTTAAAACCTAAAGGTCTTCCAAAAACCTTCTTCTTGAAACTTACCATATTCTCAAGAAAATCATTAGGTGCAAAACCCAACTTACTTGAGAAAAATTCAAATAGAATTATTTTAAATCCTTCAAAGTCTCGAATGGATTTACGGTAATTTCTAAAGAATATTGCTTGCTATTATGTGCATTTCAACATTCTTCGTCACTATTGATGTATTCTCGATCGATGGTGTCTTCTTTACTTGTATTTTACGGATTTAGATCTCTTTTTAGATTTTGCTTGGTTTATTCATTTGCGTACATGCGTATATGTCTATTGTGTGATCTTTATGTCGATTATGTCTTAGTTGATGATTTGGGTTGAGATATTGATGTATTTGATATATATATTATCGGACTCATCCCCAAATCTGATTCGTTTGATCTTGATAAGCGCATCTATCACAAAACCGGAACAAGGAAAGAAAATGTGCAACTTCTTATCGATGAAGAAGGATATTATCGATGAGAAGTATGTAACTTTCAATAACACAAATGATGTTGAATCAAAGGAGATTTTGGAATGTCTCCGGGCCGTAGGACTCGATCAATTTTGCTTTTTCCACCAAGAGATTGTTCATACATATGAGGCTCTGGAATTCCTTTACAATCTCAAGGAAGACGAAGAAGGAAGATTGAATTCATCTGAGAGGTTTTGATCTTCTGATTTGAGATGAAGATTTGTTCGAGAATCTTGAACTTCATTCTGGGAGCATAGATCCAACCAGTTTTACAACAGAATTGGATGAGAAGACTTATCTGAAGGATGTCTTATTGAGACCGGCCAACAATGATCAAGTGTTTAATGTCAAAGTACCTCATCTCAGATGGAAATATCGTCTTCTGTTTGAGATTGTATCAAAGGTGATACTTTGCATTACACACAGCTTGGATGCTCTAACTGCGGTGAAGAAGAATGTGATGACGGCGATTATCAGCAAGGCCGAGAATCTGGATTGGCTGTGGATGATAAAAAAGAGGATTCTCAAGGAGGCCGTGATGTTTGGTCTGGATGACAGCAATAAAGTCATTCTGACATCTAAGTGCTCTTACATTCACAAGATCTCCATCATCATTTGGACAAATTTGCCGAGAACAACTTTGAAAGGAAGGAAAGAGGCGAAAGTGTATTTGGCTAGGACAGAAAGTCATACTCTGAAGGATGAGGCTCTTTTCTTCGGACAGTCGATGAAAGGGCCCTCACCCCATATGCTCCTAAGCCTGTGAGCAAGGGTGAAGGGGTGGGCGCCAAGTTGTCTGTCTGATCTGTGACAAATGAGAAGTGATCCCCAAGAAGTTGAAAGGTTCCGCAAAGAAACCAAGAGGCGGTGAGAAGAAAGCATTAAGATAACTTTATATTCTCAAGAAAGTGCAGTTAGGCCCCATCCGCATAATATCGGGTTAAGGCAGTAGGTTAGCGAGAATAAGCGGAATCCATTCATGGAAGAATGTCGAGATGTAGAAGCGGCTGCTAGCCTAGAGAGAACTGCTAGCATAAGCAGTAGAAATTTATACTGAGGAGGAGGAAGGGAGGGTGGGAGATGAATGGAGAAGGAGGGGGAGAGAACCATCCGAGGGAGAGGCCATCGATTCCATTAATCAAGACGGTGTTTAGGAGAGAACAATCCCACACGAACCTCTAAATCACCCTCACCCAAATCCACACAGATCCCTATCCACACTTCAATCCGAGCCAGATAACATCCTCACATCCAGTTGAGACACCTCAACCAGATCAACCCCCATCTCAACTGGAAATTCCCACTGTTCTTCAGCTTACAGAAATCCCATCCGCACCTCAACCCACATAACAACAAACAGATATTTCCACACCTTCCCAATCCCAACCCCAACCTCAACCAGAAACAACCATTGAACCACAAATACAACCACACCGGCCAACTCCCTCTTACGACCAAACCGGAAATTGTTGAGGAGCTTTGGTGAGACTGCACCCAAAGATGATCTCTATGTCTCGATGTCTCACAACCCCTTCAACACTAAGCTGAAACTTGACACACCAGAAGAAGAGGAGGATTCCATTAATGTATATCTTTGAAAGCGACAAGTCAAGTCCTATACGGATGCGATCTGTCGGACACGATCAATCATCCGGTCTCATTAAAATCGAAGAAATAAGATACGGAGGAAGTGCGTGTTAGAATTTAGAGGCACATAAACACGTAATACATGCGCATCGGAAATTAAAGTTCACCAAAAACGAACAGTTAATTGCATAATTAAATACGTATAAACGTAAATGGAATTCTTCTGATGGTGTTACACGCATTCCTCAACTATGGTATCCACATGACGGTTTGTTTACTAACTTTCGCCATGATGGATGCGGCGTTCAATCGAGATGAATTTCTTTAGGAAATATGAATTCACGTATTATGAATTCCCAAAAGCTCATATATATAGGAGAGGATTAGCTTAAGTCTCAAGCTAACCTAATTAGAAAATAAAATCCCTAATCTTTATTTAAATAAATTTCTTAGATTTATTTCCACATATAAATCTCACAGTTTAAATTCCATCTATGACAAATCTCTACGATTTGTTTCCATATATATTAAATCCTACGATAATATTCCAAATATTATTATTGAGAATTCTTATTTAATTAAATCAAATTTAATTAAATATTAATAATAATTAATTCTAAATTAATCTATTATTAATTACTTCTCCATAAAGTAAATATTAAATCTAATTTAACATTTAATCAACCAACTATAATTAGTAAACAATGATTTACTTGTTGTGTGACCCATAGGCCTCATATATATCGGCGATTAGTAAAACTAACGGTCTTAATTAAACCCCTAGACAATAAATCGGACATTCTCAATATAGCAAAGTGCGTTGCGAGGAAATGTGCAACTACCTGTAACTGAAACATGGGTTATTGCGATTTCCTCCTTTCATTCACGAATACTCGATTAAGTCTTGAACATGATGAAGTATCTATTCAAATAACTTAATCAATTTATCTCTAATCACTAATTGATCATGTATGTCACACTTAACCACAAAGTCTAAGTTGACGTGCGTCGGCCGATGACTTTGATCCAATTATGATGAGAAGATGAGTATTCTCTCTAAATTCACATTGAGGAATGAATCCTATTCTTGGCTCAATAAAGCCCGTGATGAACCAATCAAGCCATATCTACCCATAGGCAGTCTGGCGTCGGTCATGGTCAAAGTTCATCATCCCACACATGAAATGCGTATTGACCTCAAGTCAAAGGAGTATCACATCGCTCCCACTAACTTAGAGACACCGTGTAGATACATATAGTGGAAATACATCAAACGTTTTCTCGGATGGGTATACCAATACCCTCTAAGGTATTTGTGCATCCATCATGAGATACCTAGTATCTCATAGTAAGTGAGATCTTACTACACTCTCTAAGATTATGATCACGGATCGCTTTACACCAATCTCCATTGCATCATCAATATTCCATTCTTGATGATCCTTGATTGGGAAATTTATTTGAGAAACATGCATAAATTCATCGTGTTCTCACAACTTCAATGACAACAATGATTCATGGGAACACTTGCATGAATAAATGCAAACAATCAAACGTAATATTCAAACATGTGTATTGCCATACATTAATATTAAATGAATTATAACATTAAATCAAACGGAATATCATCGAGTATTATGTCCTTACAATAGATTATCTCTAGGACACTAACACTAACAATCTCCCACTTGGACTAGAGTTAATCACCCACATGTCTAAACCCCTAGACCATCAAATGTCTAGTGTGTACATGAACACTCAGTGTCTTGGTGAAATGATCTTCCAAATTAAATATGTGGGAATACATTTTAATTCCATTTCTCTTATCCTTATGATCTCGGATCAAATGATAAGTCTAGGTACATCTTTGTTTACGTTTTTTTGATCTCTATTCCTTTGCTTAGCACGAAATTGCACAGCGTTGTCTCAATAAAACTTTATTAGACAACTGTCACTCGGAACTACCCCTAGTTCTCTCAAGAACTATAAAATCCAGACAACCTCCTTGAGACTTCTGATACAACAATGTACTCAACTTTGGTTGTTGAATCCACGGTTCTTTTTCTTGGAACTATTCCAACTGACCGCCTCATTATTGAGAGTTAAACGTAACCTAATTGTGATTTGTAATCATCACGATCGGATTAGAAACTTGTGTCGACATAACCCGGTGACTACTAGTTACATTTGTCCGCTCTGAACAAGGAAACATTCTTTAGTTCATCTAAGATACTTGAATGGTCTTGTGACCAATCGGTGAGATTCACCCGATTACATTGGTATCTATCGGTGATGTTGATAGCGTAGGCCACATTTGGCCAAGTGCAATCATGACATACATGATTGACCCAATTGCATATGCATATGGGACATATTTCATGTCTTGATATCAACTTCAACGGAAGGACAATCCTTCTTTGCGGCTTTATCCCATGATTTGTGGTAGAGACCCTCTCTTAGAGTTCTCTATCGCAAAGCAGCTTCAACACCTTGTCTACATAGGTGGTGTGGCGACCTCAACATCCTCTTGGATCTATCCTTTGGATCTTGATCCCTAAGATGTAGCGAGCTTCACAAAGATCCTTCACCATGAAGATCTTCGATAACTAATCTTCAATTTGCATTAGAGGATATTATTTCTCAAAATCAATGTGTCATTGACATACGATTTATGAAAATAATATTATTCGTTGTGTTTGCAATAAACACAAGGATCTTCGAATTTCGATGAAGTCAAAAGACTTGATAAGCTTCATCAAATCGAATATTCTAACTCCTAGAAGCTTGCTTCAATCCATAAATGGATATCTTTATCTTGCATACTAGATTAGAATTTGACTTAGATGTGAAACCTTCGGTTGAGTCATAAACGCCGTTATCAATGTCTCCATTGAGGAAAATTGTTTTGGCGTCCATCTGTCCAAATCTCATAATTATAATTGTGTTCTTTATCGCAAGTAAAATTGAATGGACTTGATCTTTGCAAGCTGGTGAGAAGGTCTCATCATAGTCAGTGCCTTCGCGTTGACTATTACCCTTCACCACCAACCTAGCTTTGTAGGTTTGTACTTTTCCATTTGCAAATGGGTTTAACTCCTTTAGGCAACTCAACCGAGTCCCTGACTTGATTGGTGTACATCGAGTCCATCTCGGATTTCATGGCTTCATGCCACTTCCCTGAATCAATATCTAATATTGCTTCAGAATAAGTATTGGGATCGTCCTATCCGATATGTCCATATTATCGAGTTCCTCCAAGAGGTAACCGTATCTAATGGGTGGATTACGAATCCTAATTGACTTCTGTTTGTGGTTGTGCGGTTTGTACACTCGATCGTGAAAATTTTTGTGGTGCATCGATTTCATCAATGTCTGAAGAGTTCTCAAGAGTTACACTTTCATATGCCTCTTGGGCGGGAGTTTGAACTATGTTGTTCTCATTCAGCCCACTTGGAGGTTCTTGCACTGGCAAACATACTCCAATTACGCCCCCCATTTGGATGAAAGGCGATCACCCTAGTGAAAGACTCCCACCGTGAAAGTTTTGAATGCTCCACTTCGATTCCTTGTCATGTTGCTTTGACAAGATATCGATTGTCTTTGATAATTGTGGTTCTTGAATTTCTTCAAGTTCTATCGAATTTCTGACCTCGTTCCTTAAAGACCACGGTCTTCCTCGAGGAACTTGGTCGCCTAGAAACAATCATTTGATTATTTCTCGGGTAGATAGAAGTAATATCCTTTAAGTTTCTTTAGGATATCCCACAAAGTAACCCTTTTCACCTTTGGGTTCGGCTTGTGCCAGTAAGCATCATTTTTTCACAATCATGGGGGCAACCCCATGTTAGATATGTAAAAAGTTATCTTCTTGCCACACCATGGTTCATATGGTGTATGCTCAACGATTTAGATGGAATCCTATTCAAAATGTAAATTGAGGTTTTATGGCGTATCCCATAAGAATCTTTGGAAGATAGGAAAAACTCATCATGGACCTCACCATGTCTAATAGGGTTTGGTTTATTCTCTCGGACTTACCGGTTCATCGAGGTTTTTAGGGAGTAGTCGATATATTTGGATTCCATGTAACTTTAAATGTCGGTGAATTCATGGCTAAGGTATTCACCTCGCCGATCCGGCCGAAGAGTCTTGATACTCTTACCAAGTTGCTTCTCTACTTGACGTTAAACTCTTTGAATTTCTCAAAAGATTAGGATTTGTGTTTCATAAGATACGTATTAGTATCTTGAGAAATTATCGATAAAAAGTGATGAAGTATCCGAATTGACCCCTAGCAAGAGTAGGCAATGGTCCTGGCGTCGTTGTAGATTAACTCTAGAACTTCTTTGGCATGCACCCTTTTCTGAAAAGGGTCTATTGATCATCTTGCCCATGAGATAAGATTCACAATCTCCATAAGACCCGCGGTCGAATGGGGTTAAGTAATCTAACTTTCTTAACCTTACAATTCTTTTCTCGTTTAAATGATCAAGTTCTACAATGCCAAAAGTAAGTCGGGTTTTCATGATTACTAAGTTAGAGTCTTTTTACTTTGTATATTAAGAACATCATATCCATAATGCAACAAATATATGTTCTTTAGTAATAGAAAAGAACTAGATGACAATCATTAAGTTCTAATCTAATACCACACGTTCAATCGACAACTCTTGTTCCACTTTCACGTGTAAGGCGACTTCACGCCCTAAGCGCCCTATGACACATGCAGGCCCTTTCACATTAGTGCAAATGTGAGAGCCACATCCGGTATCCAATACCAAGCAGTTAGCGCTATTAGTGGACATGTTTATCTTAATAATAAACATACATGTTCTAGTTCTAGAAGCACCTAGTGCCTTCCTTTTAACAACTAGAATCTTATAGTCCTTCTTCCAATGCCCTCTTCTACTTATAGCAGAGGCACACATCCTTGTCTACCCGCTCCTTCTTTTGAACACCATCTTAGTGATAGTGAACTCAAAAGTCTTGAGCATGTTGTGAAGTTCAAGCATGGTCGCATCCGTCTTATTCATATTGTAGTTCACAATGAAACTATAACTTGAACCCGGGGGCAACTGGAGGATAACATAAATGAAAACGTTGGTATTTTAGCACAATGCCTAAATTACCAAGTTTCTCAATTATGCCTATCATCATTAGCACATGAGATAAAATCTTCTCTTCTTTAGCTAACGGTATACGACGGATCTCTCATCATTTCATAAATCTCGAGAATGAGATTAGAGAATCAAAAGATCCTTGGATCTTGAGCATCTAGAAGAGATCCATTATCTCACGTTGCTTATGTATATCGAGACTCATCTTGAGCAACATCATCTATTTGAGTTTGGGAAGCATCCTTTTGATGCTTCTTCAGAACTGCTATGTCAAACGTGGCTGTCTCAGAGTACCAGCTCAAGGGTAACCGGGATATACGTGTCCAACAAGTACTCAATCTATTCTTGCCTTTAGCACCGAACACATGTTTCGGTGCCATTCCATAAAATTTGGCCTAGCCCGATTCAATTTGTTTCAAAACACATCTCGATAACGAGTTAAACATTCAACTAACCAAGAGAAATAAAATAAAATGGGAATTAAACACATAATTCCTATGATCAATATTCAACAATCAAAATAAACATGGCCTTTCTTTTGTGTTTATCTTGTCTCCATTATTTTCACATACTCAACGACCTCATCGGAAGAGTACGAATTTATATCAAATATAAATTGTAATGAACTAGGATCCACATTCCTATTATCATGATCCCTGCTTTGGCTGAATATCACAATAGCATAACTGGTAGGTCTCCAAACCAATTGCAAAATTTGCAATTCCTAGTTGATTAAACCCAGTTTAATCGGATGTCCCTTAACTTTCGTTTCCTTGCTTTGGCTGAATAAACAAAGTTAAGTTAATTCTAACCATCAATGCGGGGACACTAGGTGTCCCTATAAAAATCCGATTGAATGTAGATCCGAGCAAAAGACTTTGGTCTTAAATACCCATTGGA
Organism: Stenogyne calaminthoides; assembly: GCA_037126765.1. Lineage (NCBI taxonomy): Eukaryota > Viridiplantae > Streptophyta > Magnoliopsida > Lamiales > Lamiaceae > Stenogyne > Stenogyne calaminthoides. The sequence goes on along the minus strand of JBBCBC010000013.1, from coordinate 15,788,360 downwards.
ACGAAATCCCCGGTTTACTTTTAATTTTGATGGGAGACATCTTTTCAATTTAATGAAAAACCATATTTTAGTGAGGATCATTTTTAAAAGGCGGGGTATTAATTGCTTAATCGAGATCCAACATGTTAATATATATCACATTTGAGCAATTATTGGGTGCGCCTACCCAAACTATGATTTTTACGGACTAACATTTATATGAGCACCGTCTATCCAAACAATTAATCTACGGTCCAGGCAATTATTAGGCGCACCTACCCCAAACATGACATATCACGGACTAATAAGTATTGGGTGCCACCTACCAAACGGTTATAATCGTACCATATATATTGTTGGGAAATTTGTATTTAAGTTTTGATGGAAGTTCAAAACATGTTGTAATAGGACCGGTCGGACTGTTGTTAGTATTTGATGACTTAGAATCGATTAAGATGACCAAATTTGAAATGTATAGATGGTGATGTAAAGATAGGTCACATATTGAGGGGGAACTCAATATGTATAGGTCAGTCGAAGTGTCGGATGACCCGGATAAGGTCGAGGATGATCGGAGGCTAGAACAAAATCGGAAGAAAAAAGTCGAGGAAGATCGGTGAAGGCGAAGAGACTAAAAGACTCGGATGAACACGAAGACTCGGATGAACACGAAGACTCGGATAAACTCGAAGACTCGGATAAACCTCAAGACTCGAGATGAACACGAAGACACGAGAATAAACCGAAGACTTCAATTATGGTAAGACACGAGGCTCGAAGAGTCACCGAAGAAGACTACCAAAAGACACGAAGACCTACATCATCGATTAAAATTGAATATTGAGCTAAGACAATTTAATTCATTAATTCGACAAGGTAGAGATCAGTTATCTCATCAAGTCGGCTCACAATTGCGCCAACCAAAATGGTATAAAAACAACGTAAAATCTTCTACAAAGGAATATCAATCGCCTAACGGACAAATTATTACCGCCTCGGATGGCTCAAGGAGAAAGTGACACGTGCACAAAAAGAGACAATCACGGGATTCGACAACGGACATAAAATCCGCGCTTAATCATGCCTACAACCACGCCCGATAATAAGACGCGTCACAATCATATCCTCTGATTACCTAATATAGCGGAAATTCAAATTGCTCTCCAGCGGCTCTTTGATTTCAAAGGTCTATAAAATGGGATCGATCTTCAAAATTGAAAAATGGGACAAAAAAAAAAACTAACACGGAGACACCTCGAAAAAGCAAAAAAAACTATAGCAAAATCTCGCTCGAAGAACACCATATTTGAAGATTATTCTTAGAGTGTTCATCCATGGATTTAACAAGAAATCTATCATAATTAGCATTTGGCTAAATAAACACTTGGATAGATTTCTAGTTGAACCACAACAAACCTTTACCCAAACTCTAAGTTGGTTAAGTTTATTCTGTAATTCGGTAGGGATTCGAGTTTACGATTTACGGTTGGTTGAGTGTGAACTCAATAAATATATGTTGGGTGTTGGACTAACACATAAAAACTAAAATCAGGTTGGTTAAGTTGGTGCTTTTTGTGTTAAGGAAAGAGTGGGCGTAAGGCGGGTTTTAAATCGAACCATTTATAAAATCTTTGTGTCATTTCTTTGCTTTCTTATTGCTTTACTTTATTCACTGGTTGAGTTTAAAAGCGTATACATATTCTAAGTTAAGCTCGGTCTGCTGTAAACAATCGATCGTCGGGTTGACACCTTAGTTAATGGGTTGGCCGACTTAAGAATCGAATTGATAAATTTGGTTTTTCACGGGTATTTACAAGCTTCGCACTCTCGGTTAAATGACAAGACATCAAACCCAGTGCGCAATAGGACACTTTCGATGAATTGAACGTCGTCCGGTTTGATTCACTAAGCATTCTGATCGGCAATCACCAAATCACACGATCCGTCGAAAAGTTTTAGGAAGTCTATTCACCTCCATCCAAACACAAACACCGCCATGGCCAGTTAGGGACTACGTATATGTTAGCGAATTATTAAATAAGTTAGCAAAGTGGGATTCGATAACAAATAAAACCATTAAACAAAATTCAAAACAATTTTAATTTCATTTATTCCAATTTTAATTAGTTAATTATTAAAATATAGTTAATCCAATTAACCATAATTAAAAGTCTAACTTTTAATTTTATTTTAAAAATTAAACTCATTAATTTAGAAAATTAGTTATATTGTTTATTGTTAGGGGCTCAAGTGCAAATTCTAAAATTGCATGGGAGGACTTGTCCCAAATTAAAATTTGCAAAACAGCCCTCCGCCATCACTGCCCAAATTCGACAGCATCCAATCTGTAATTCGGGACATCCAATTTCTCAAAATCCAAATCCCAATCAAAATTCAACATCAACAACTCGACAAATAAAATTAGTATCGAACTGTTTCGAAGAACAGGGGACGAATTTGCAAAAATCAGAATAGCAGCAAGCCTCATAGGGGAAAAACGCGTTAGACACGGTGAAGTTAGAAGAAAAACTCCGCATCTCAAGATAAAAGTCGGAGAGCCACCGCCGCTGCAATAGCGTGGGCGGGTCGCCGCCGCCGCTAGGCGCGCGCGGGCGACCCTCCATCACCATTGTTCTAAACGAGCGGGACATCAATCCGACAAGCATGGAATAGACTTAATTCGATATCGATTCTGACTACACAAACAGAAATTCCGATATGAAGTAGGTGTACGGAACCAAGACAACGGAGCACCACCGATCGATTAACGCGAGGGCGCATCGCCTCCGTGTTCTCTCGATGGACGCAAAGCATCGTGAGTTGCAGGTGAGGGGGCCGTCAATCATGTAGCCATCGCAGTGACGCATGACCATCGCGAGGCGCAGCGTGAGCTGCCGCCTTCGAGCAACGCGTCGCGGTCTTCGCCGATGGCGGCGATGCCCAGAGCGTGGGTTCGAAACCCTAGGCAGTGATGGAGACGATGAACCAAATAGATGAAAGGGGGAAAACGCAGCAAAACATCAATAAAGAAAAACCCCCAAATTGTTTATCAATAGGTGCGGTTAAAACAAAAACCGTACCAAGATTTTATAAAAAAAAAATTTATAAATCAAACAATCATGCAATTAATTAATCAAGAGCGCGGGCTACGTCTAAAATTGGAATTTGAGGCAAGAAGCATGTAGCATGCTATCTTGGAAATTAAAGTTCACCAACAAGCGAGCGATTAATTGCATAATTAAATACGAAAGTGGCGTAAACATAATTCTTACAGTTATTCTTACCGCGCGTTCTCGAAACTTTGGTATCCACGTAACAATTGTTTTCTAACTTCAAATGAATCTGTAGGCGTTGAATCAGAGATGAATTTGCTAGGAAAATTCAACTTAGAGATTTTATGGAGAAATATGAATTGGCGTATTATGAATTAAAGAAACATATATATATAGGAGAGGATTGGCTTAAGTCTCAAATTAACCTAATAAGGAAATAAAATCCACAATCTTTATTTAAATAAATCTTAGATTTATTTCGCATATAAATATCTCTGATTTAAAATTTATATATGACAAATCTCTACGATTTGTTTCCATATATATTAAATCCTACGATAATATTCCAAATATTATTATTGGGAATTCTTATTTAATTAAATCAATTTAATTAAATATTAATAATAATTAATTCCAAATTAATCTATTATTAAATACTTCTCCATAAATTAAATATTAAATCTAATTTAACATTTAATCAACCAACTATAATTAGTAAACAACCGAATTCTTGTTGTGTGTGACATATAGGCCTCATATATCGTCGATTAGTTATTTGTTGGGAAATATGTAACTTAGTTTTGATGGAAGTTCCAAAGCAGGTTGTAATAGGACGATCGGACATTATTTTGTTGATGACTTATAATCAGATTAAGATGACCCCGGTGAAATGTATAGATGGGTGAAGTAAAAGATAGGTCACATATTGAGGGAACTCAATATGTATGGGTCAGTCAGAAATGTCGGATGATTTCGGATAAGGTCGGATGATCGGAAGACTAAGCATAAATCGAAGACAAGAAGTCAGGAAGATCGGTGAAAACGAAGACCTTTGAAGACTCGGATGAACACGAAGACTCGGATGGTGAAGATTTCGGATAAACATGAAGACTCGGATGAACACGAAGACTCGGATAAGCTGAAGACTCGACAACAAACTGAAGACTCGATCTGTTGAATCTTTTTGAGGGCTCGAGAGACACTGAAGATCAAAATACGAAGACCTACATTCGTGATCTGCATATTGAATCTAAGACAATGTGCATCTGAAGACTCAATCAAGGTAGGTGATGGGTTACTTGATCAAGTCGACTCACACTGGTGACAATCAAAATGATACACCGGACAAGGCGAATCTTCTACAAAAGGAATATCAATCGTCCTAATGGACAAATTCTTAAAATCCCGCCTCGTGAAGCCAAGAAGAAAGCGACACGTGTACAAAAAGAAGCGACATTGCGGGATCTGACGGTCTGCGGACAAAAGCGGCACTAATGATGCCTACGGCCATGCCGATAATCGAAGACGCGTCACAATCATATCCTACAACCTACCTAATATAGCCCGAAATTCAAATTGCTCTCCAGCGGCTCTTTGATTTTGAGGTACATAAAATGGGATCGATCTTCATTTTGAAGACAGAGGACCAACAGTGATTAACAAGCACCAACAAGTGAAAACAAGCAAGAACAAACACGGAGACACCGCAAAAGAAGCTAAAGCTACAACAAAATATCCGTTCAAAGAACACTACATTTGAAGATTATTCTTAGAGTGTTCATCCCATTAGTTCTTAGCAAGAAATCCTATCCACTGGCATTTTGGCTACCTAAAGCATCAGGATAGATTTCCAGTTGGAACCCTAAAACATTCTTTACCCCAACACAAGTTAGGTTAAGTCTGTAGAATGCGAACTCATTAAACATCTCGGCTATCCTTTTTAAGGATATAAGTCCCGCTGGTTACGTTTGTAGAGTGGTAACTCGATAAACATCTCGGCCATCCTGAAAAGGATATAAGTCCCGTAAGTTAAACTTGAGTGGGAACTCGGTAAACATCTCGGCCATCCTGAAAAGGATATAAGTCCCGTAGGTTAAGTTTGTAAGAGTGAGAACTCGGTAAACACCTCGGCCATCCTGAAAAGGATATAAGTCCCTTGAGTTAAAGTAGGTTAAGGTTCCCCTGTGTTAAGGGAAGAGTGGGCGTGGGGGCGGGTTTAAATGCGAACCACTATAAAAAGTCTTGTGTGCATTTACTTGCTTTCTTATTACTTTACACAAGTCACACAACTGAGTTTTAAACAACATACATATTCTAAGTTAAGTTCAGTCTGCACCAAGCAAGCCCGATCGTCGATTGACACCTTAGTCATTTGGTTGAAAACCGACTAAGAATTAGATTGATAAAACTGGTTTTTTCACGGGTAAAAACAAGCTTCCGTACCATTGATTAAAGCGGCGGATATCAAACCCGATCTGCCCTCGGGCACTTCGGTAAGATTGAACATCGATCTAAAGCGATACACTAACACTCGATCGGGTGTCTGCGGTTCACACGATCATACGAAAAAGTTTTAGAAGTCTATTCACCCCTCCCCTCTAGACTTCCACCCTCACAAAACCCGTTCGGGACCTACAAGTGGTATCAGAGCAGTGGTTCTACAGACCATTGGCTTTGAGTATCATCGATTCTTGAGGAAGAATCTTTGTGGTTATTTGAGCAGATCTTGAAAAACCGTTTTTCAAAACTCATTCGTTTTAAAATCACTTTCGGCATGGATAATACCTCGGCATGTATCATGATTTGCCTAAGTTTTCAATTGATGAGTATCAGATTGGGCTATATATATATGCGACCATCTAGGATCGATAAGCGGCGAGAATGATGGAAGTCATCGAGCGAGGACCCATCATCATATATTCGACAACCCGGCCCGGTTGGAGGAGATCCGATTTTTCACGGGGAAGTCTTGTGAAAAAAAGCCCGGCCTTGATGGATCTGAGAGGAAAGAAAAGTTGTATACTCTGAATACAATCGCCCGGGCATATAATCATGAAGACAATGGATAAAGTCACCAAAAGAAGATAAAGTATCTCAAAACCGCCAAAAAGCAATGTGGGATACTCTTTCTTTGAGATATATCGAAGAAATGATCGGATTAAAAACTTGACCACCTACAAAATTTGAATCTGGTGAAGTTCGAAAAGTTAAAGATGTTGCCCAATGAGACAATCAACGAGCTCGATGGGAGGATCACCATGTCGATAAATAAGCTACGAGAACTTGGTAGAGATGTCGGGACAAAGATATCAACTACAAGATCTTAAGATCTCTCACCAAGAAATGGGACATGAAAGTCGCGGTAATCAAGGATTGCCGAGAGCATTTCAAAAGATGAAGCCGAAGTAAGCTTGTTCTTAAGCCTTAAAAAAGCTCACGAGTTTGATTTAATCGAAAGAGGACAAGCGGATGAAGGCGAAGCGCTCTTTGAAGCCTCAATGTCTAAATCGGTTGCATTTAAAGCAACCCGGACACGAATCGAAGGCCCTTGAAACTGTTGGAAACATAATAAGTCAAAGCGAGCGGATCGGCTCTTTGCGAGGAAACTTGAAAGAACAAATACTCGGCATGGTAAGTATCGGAGATTCTCGGTGACTATCAAAAGCAAGAAGGCCAATGACGGATCATGAGAAAAGAACCGGATCGATGATCAAAGAGATCCTGAGAGAAGAAAAGAAAAAGATGATTTAGCGGATGAGAGAAGAGATAACGAATCGTGAAGGAGCTCGATTCTTATCGAAAGGAAAAGTCACTGACCGAGATCCTCTGGTGAAGTGACTCTTTGGCGGAGGAAGTTCCATAGATCGAGGATCATGCTTCAAGCTGCGAGAAACCAGTCACTACAACACCGGCCCTGCATTTTGACGACTCGAGAAAAGAAGAGAAATAGAACAAAAGAAGCAGCGCCTCGGAGATAGGAAAAGCCACGGTAGTGACCATACGGAATTGATGATTCCTATACGCTTATACGAGGACTCGGCTACTCTTACGTAGAAGACTTACATGTCGATGGCGGTCTTTGTTGACTTACACGAGCATGAAGATCGATATTCTCTTGGATGTGATGAAGTCTGCTTTGATGGCGAGGAGGACCAATCTGAGGTAACCTCAAACCTTACGCTTTTTCAAATTCCACACTGCTATTATTAGCACTTTTCTTTGGAGAGATTGACTTGCGGCTCTACTACGAGCAATTGCTTGATGATCTCTCGATCGATGAACACTTATACAATAGTGGAATTTGAAAATGACAAGCTAAGGATCGAAATAATCGACTTGTTAAAGAGAACGTTCTCGATAAAACTCTTTGGCGAAATCATTGGCCTTTCGAGAAGGTGGCGAGGAACTTAACATTTTGAAAGTTAAATCTTACGATCGGGAGAAAGCGGATCAAAAGATCGACTAGCAATCAACAAACAACAAAGTTGATAATTTCAAAATCCTTCAAGCTAAATTTGATGAGCTATTAGACTACATGAGAGTCAAAAACTCGAGGATAGTTTTGCAAGAAAATAGAGGTTTTTTCGAAGTCATCTAAAACCGTTCAAGAAATGAACACCTATTTTTCAAGCGCCGCTAACAAGAAGGGAATTGGGTATGAGAACCCTTCTACATCCTCAAAAGCCGGTTTGATTCACTTGAGAAGGGTGTAATCAAAGCGAGTCTCGACAAAAGATACACTAAAAAGTTAAACTTGTATTTGATAAGGGAAAAAAGACACATTGAGCAAGTAAAGGCGGGTGCCTGTCGAAAGGGAACAAAAATCAACCCCAATTGATAAAGCATCGGTAGAAAGGAATCAACAAAAGAACCCGGTTCTTACGAAGAAACCTCAACTTTGATCGACCAAATTAGATATCGAGAAGAGACAACTGTAAGAAGGAAATCTGTCGAGACCCAATCAAGGTTCGGTGCCTAATAAGCAAGCTATAGGTAAAAGCTGCAAAGACCACCTATGCCAAAAAGATATGAATCTTTTGATGGTAGCGGTCGTACCTACCCTTATAACCCGGAGATCTAGAAACTCTGCTTTTTTGAGCCACCTTTGGATTAAAAAGAAGACAAAATATAAAAAAAAAATCCCAAGTCTTCTAAATTGACCAAGGCTCACCACGAATAATCATACTAATCGAGAAAGCATATAAAGAGATGTATGATTATGTTGATATGTATGGGAGACAAATCGGACCTTCTAATCTATCATATTTTCATAGAAGTGCTCTGTTTGTGTGGATCCTAAATAAATCCACCACTAACCCCCAGGACCCAATTCCAAAGGGGTACCTAAAACTGATTTGATTCGGGGTTAGCGTGGGACTAGCCAACAAAGGAGGTGCACAAGCAACTATCTCTGGTACATCGATAGTGGATGCTCAAGGCATATATTTGAAGCAAACATCTCCTTAGCTCTTACAAAAGAACAAGAAGGCCCGCGTGTACTCTTCGGTGATGATAACTTTGGTTTTACCAAAGGATTGGAACAACAGAGAATGATGATGTACAAATGCTTTGGAGTCTCGTATGTCGAAGGATTGAAGCACAATCTACTATCGATTATCACAATTCTGCGACAGCGGATTGACGTTGAGTTCTCGGCGACAAGTGTGCGATAAGGAATCGAGCCACTCAACAAATCTTGCTAACTTGGTTCAAGGAAAGGCACAATCTACCCGGCAATGATTGGAGCAGGTTGCCCAAAGAATACATGCTTAATTGTTAAGAGTTCTAAAAGTAGCGGTTGGCTCTGGCATAAAAAGAATGAGTCATCGAACTTCAAGACTCTCAACAAGATCGTTAGGATGTCTTTGGTTGAGGACTTCGAATGAGATATTCTCCAAAGATCGGACATGTGCGCGTGTCGAGAAGGAAAAACAAGTTAAAGCCTCATTCGGGAATACGGGACCCGGCATCGATGAAATATTGCATTTGCTCCATATGGATCTATTCGGACCCGATTACACGGTCGGTCTCGGTGGGCATAAATATACTCTTGTAATCGTGGATGATTATTCCAAGTTTACTTGGGTTGTATTCTTATTCAAGAAGAGCGAGACAACGACTAAGATACGAGATGCTCAGAAAGCTACAAAAGCGAGAAGGGTGTCGACATAGTAAAAATCGGATCGGATAAAGTCTGAGTTCTGAATTCCTTTATTCTTGATTTTTTGCTCTGAGTTTGGTATACAACATGAAACGTCATTTGCAAGAACACCACAACAAAATGGAGTAGCGAGCGGAGAAAGCAGAACTCTCAAGGAAAATTGCTTTCGCACTATATTGTTGAACATGCTACACCAAGCCGTTTACGGGCAAGAAGCAATCAACCTGACATGCCATACTCAAAGCAGATGTTCTCGACTAAGACTCACTTCAAAACACCTTATGAGCTGTGGAAGGGCGAGAAAACCTCGTGTTTCATACTTCCATATTTTTTGGGTGCAAGTGTTTTTATTCAACAATAGGAAAAGTCGGTTGAAGACTTTTGAATTTAAGTCGAGATGAGGGTATATTCTTAGGATATTCCTCATCCAACAAAGGCTTCGGGGTTTACAACAAAGCGAACCCTAGTTGTGGAAGAAACACCCCATGTGGTCTTTGATGAGACATCTTGAACAAGAAAAAGGCGCCTCGAGAACAAAGCGTGCGGATCAGCCGATACGACCTGCGGAAAATGGATCGACTAAGCATCAAGGAGAAAAGAAATTTGAACACATAAAATGTACATCGAACTTGATCTTGGCGATTCAACGGTCAATCGGACCCTAAAATGTACGCACAACTATCGATTGAAGAAGGCATTCTGGTGAGACAATATCAAATGAACCATCGGTTCGGGGGAACTCTGAAGTTCCTCTGAATGAACATCGACACATGATGAGTCAACATCGGTGAGACATGTTCTTATCAAGTGGATCATAACTCCACTCCCAATCACTAGTAATGAACTCTCAGATATGGATGATGTTCTCCAAACACATCGAGCGAAGGACATGGATTACCGGTCATCCAAGTGATCGATTATCGGAGACCCGTTCGATAGGGTCAAAACTAGACATCAGTTGGTGAAAGTGCCATATCTTTGTTGTTATCTATCTTTGAAGGAACCAACTTCTGATGAGGAAGCTCTACAAAGGCTTGGTGGATTCTAGCCATGCGGGAGGAGGCTGGAGCAGTTTGAGAGGAATCAAGTTTGGAAATTGGTGGGACGGACCAACTCATCAAGGCGTAATTGGCACGAAGTGGGTATTGAGAACAAGAGATGAGAAAAATGTCATAACCGGGAATAAGGCAAGACTTGTTGCTAAGGGGTATTCAATCAAAAGGAATTGATTATGATGAGACCTTTGCACCCGATCGCTTCGCCTAAAGCCATTCATTTGTTTACGGCATATCTTCCTTGAGAGGGTTCCTTTGTGTATCGAGATGGATGTAAAAAGTGCATTCTTAAATGGGGTACTAGCGAGAGGAAGTTTATGTTGAACAACCTCCGGGCTTTGAAAAAAGGCAACCAAAGTGTACCGTTTAAGGAAAGCTCTTTCTGATTTGAAACAAGCTCCTCGAGCTTGGTATGATACCTCTCTACCGGTTCTTGATAAGCGGCGGGTTCACTAAAGGAATAGTGGATAGAACCTTTTGAGAATAGAAGATGGAGAAGATATTACGATGGTTGGATCTCGTGGGCGACATCATCTTCGGATCTCCCAACAAAAAAGCTATGTGAGAAGTTGACAAGTTGATGCTGAGGAAGTTCGAGATGTCCATGATGGGTCGGATGAATTACTTTCTACGGGTTTACAAGTCAAGCAAAGTACAAAGGGATATTCATACGCGGGCGAAATATACAAAGAATCTCTTGGCAAAGTTTGGAGTTCAACATTGCAAGGAAGCGAAATTCCCATGATGGCCGGGTTCAAGATGGATCGAGGCGAAGATGGTGAAAAAGCGAATCGGAAGGATATAGAGCTCTAATTGGATCACTACTATACCTAGCGCGGAGACCCGGACATTACGTTTGCGGTAGGTGTATGTGCGATTTCAAAGCAAATCGATGCAAAAGCCACCTAGAAGCGACTAAGCGGATTCTCAAGTATCTGAAGGGAATTTGTAAACCTTGGTTTATTTTACCCATCGGATGACAATCTAAACTTAGTGGGTATTACGATTGATTACGGAGGTTTGCGAGAATCGACGAGAAAAGTCAACCTCGGGTTCATGTCGGTTTCTGGGAAAAAAAGTGATCTCATGGTTTTGAAGAAAGCGGACATCGATTGCGACATCTCTCTGAAGCGAGAATATATGGGCTGCAGGAAAATTTGTTGTTCCCAAGCTGCTCTGGCTAAGTCGGCGGTGAGGATTACAACATCGTAGCTAGAACGTACCTATATTACGTGGCGATAATAGTCTTTATTGCAATCAATCGAGAATCTGTTCTACATCTGAGATGCAAGCATGTGGATGTCGGACACCATTTTATCGGAGATCATGTTGAAAAGAAGAATATCGGGATGGAAAAGATCCATCTTGACAAGCGAAAAGTGATATCTTAACCAAGCCGCTAAATTGAGATCGATTGAGAGAGTTATACAGCGAACTAGGGCTTACGGATCTTGGGAAAATGCACGGATATGGTTGAAGGAATGATCTCCAAAACCGGTTGGTTAAAAGACTAAACGGGTTAAGTGGAATCGGTTGAGTTAGGAATCTCAAGTGATCGGGCGACGAACGAGAACCCGTCGAAGTTGGATAAGGCGGCGGTCGAAAGTCGGATAAATGGCCGATCGAAGTTCGGACAAAGGCGGATCAATTCAAGATATATCAGTTAAGGGGCGATCAGTTGGAAGATTACTTTATAAGTCGATTAAAAGCTGCGATCGACAAGCAAATCAAAATTAAAGCTCTGGATCGCATAAGTCGGAAGAAACAACACAACAATGGAATAACAAAATTTTTCATTGATAAAGACCGGAGGTCGGTTACAAGTTACAAGTGATATCACAAGCTACAAATGCTACAACTATCTTCAAGTGGTATTACAAGTGCAAGAAGACCGGAGGTCAAAGCATAAACCATAAAGCCCTAAGACAACCTAGGCGGGGAAGCGAGAGAGATTTCAAGGTATGGCGCTCTCCCATTTTCCTCGATCTAGAAGGGGCGTCGAGAGAGGCTTCGAGAATCTGAGCCAATCTCAAATCTTGGAAGGAGGAGCAAGAGAGGCTTTGAAGGATGTCAAGCCGGGAAGCCCTCGGGGCGTAAAATCAGCAGGACTTCCAATTTGTTAAATGGGGCCGAGTGCAAAGGTTTGGTCACAAAGGACCATATGGACACTTGTGTCTCATGCAAAATTGAGCTTGATATATGGAGATCATTTTTTGTATACCATATACCAAACTCATGTTTTATTTCAGACTAAGTCTGTTGATGCTAATTCCGTCATCTCGATAGGCGCACAAAGGTGTTTACGGTTAGGAGAAGTGTCTTCTCATTTGCTTTTTTGAATCCGCCTCCGCGGTGGTAAAAAGCTTAGCATTGATCGTATGTGAAATCTTAGATGATGAAAGCGGTGTGAAGGAACACCTGGGGGTTGATTTGAGAAAATTTGAATTCATTGGAAAAGGGCTAAAGGTTCCCTTTAGGAAGTTTCACAGGAAATAAGGAACTCATCGGAAAAGCATGAAGGATATCTTTAAAGAAGATGAAATGGTTTATGATTGTGTTGTTTGCCTAACACCCGGGCTAATTTATAGAAGGAAATTAGGGGTATAAATGCAAATTTCATCTTCTCGAGAAAAATCTTAAAGAAATTTGCATCGACAACAGCGTTAGGTACAGCGGTAATGGTTGGATGAGTTAACGGTGTGATTAAATCACAGGCGTATCTATGCCATTATTACGGTATGTCAAATCGCCAATTTGGGAATCGGCGACTTTTGGACTCCCCAAAGTAAAAGTTTTGGCGGGAGTTGACTTCAGTAAATGCGGGTTGTTTAGAAGAATGTTTAGAAGAAGACTGAAGGATATAGAGTATCAGAAAAGAGGATTAGATAAGTGGCGAAGTGTTTGAAGCAAGAATCTGATCAGATAAGTGAGATATTGTTGGGAAATGCATAAGGCAACCATCGGATAAGTCAACAAAGTACGGATCGGATCACCGTAGTAGTAGCGATTGATTACAATATCAATCGATCGGATACACTCTCTTATTTATCTCTTTCTGAATACCTTATAGTGCGTTATTTATTTTAACTGATTTATTTTACACTGTTCATGACGCATGCTCTGCAAAGCTTTTAATGCGGACTTGGGAAAATGTTTTCAAAACGTTTTATTGCGATTTTTCAAGTCCGGAAAATGAGAAGACTACTTTTCTCAACCGTGCGATCAAAATACCTTTTTTGGCGATTAATCTCGACCACCGATTTCAAAAAAGCGGATACTTGAGTACTTTGGAAAGTTGTGCAAAAGGTTTTTCCTCGTATTCTACAAAAATCAAAATTTTTCTCGAAAAACCGCTTTCCACTACGCCGTCTTCTCAAAAGCTCTTAAAAGATCATTTTTAAAAAAATCCTCGGAGAATTACCTTGAAATTATTTGATTCTACTCTTCCGATTTCAAAATCTTTGAATCAATTCTTGGTAATTTCTGTTTTTAATTAATTGTATGATCTCAATTTCTCTATGGTACCTAGGTTTTCAAGTTGTGATTCTATTCTTATTTGATCTAAGCGCTTACTTGCTAAATTGATCTTTGAAATTACGAGTTTGGTGAATTTTATGAATTATCTTACTCAAACTAAACATCAATTTGCATATCGTGAAAAAATAGCACACCTTGTTTCAAAGGCCGGGCCAAGGGAAAAAATCTTGCAACTTTGCATCGATGAAGAAAAGACATCATTGATGAAAAATCGTCGTCTTCAACATCACCTCGGATCCAGGAATATTTGGAAGTGCAGAGTGCCTTCGAGTGTAATTTGGAGCGATATTGCTCTACTCATTAGAACATCGTTCACACCCATGAAGCCTGGAGAATTTTTTTACAATCTGCGAGGGATGAAGACAATGATCTTGACCTAATTTCTTAGTTTGGCGGAATGAAAGTTCAGTGACGAATAGCGATCTCTGAGAGGATATTCGGACTAACTCGAGAAACATCAATCGAGACCTACACAACTCTTTGTAGGAGAAAAGGAGTTTCTTGAAGCCAGAAATTTGTTGAGACCGACAAACAAGGAGAACACGATGAGCGTCAAAGCCTCCTATCTGAAGAAAATATCGCCTTCTTCTTGAAATTGTTGGGAAGGTGATCATGTGCTCAACTTCTGACCTTGATGCGGTCACTTCTTACAAGATAAGTGTCATAAATTTGCAATAATCAAGAAGGCTTGAGGACATCGATTGGTTGGGTATGGTCAAAAGCAAGGAGAGAAAAGACTCGGGAAGTTGAAGTGACCCGAGCAATGAAGTGTGCTTATCTTCTAAGTGCTCATTCATACACAAAATCTCTATCATTCAATCGGATAAAATTTTGCCGCGAGAATTATGAATGGAACGAGAATGGAGCGAAGGTTTACCAAGCAAAGCACAAGGCCATCTTAGGCAAGGATGAGTCCCTACTGGACAAGGCGATGAGGATCCGGCTCATATGTGCCCCCAAACCCGAGGAGAAAAAGAAAGGAAAAGATAAGTATGCGTAAATGTCGTCAAGTGGGGAAAAAAGCCGTTTCATAGAAGAGGATGAAGAGGAAGGATCGGCAAGAACCCGGATGCTCGGTGGAAGCGTCGAAGAGAGTCTCATCTCCTCTGAAAAGCGCTCCAAGATTCTGCAAAAGCCCGGCTAAGCGAGCGGAGGATCTGAACAAGTAGAATCGAAGAAAAGGAGATAATGATCCGCTCTGAGCTGACCATCGAGAGAAGAAAAGGAAGAAGCCGGATGATCGCGGCGAAGGGAGAAATCTGTCGGAGGGGACAGAAGTGGAGCAACTTTGAGGTAGAATCACCATCGATTCTCTGCCTCTTACCAAGATCTTCAGGAAGAGCAAGATCGCCAGCGCCCACTTCAAATCACCATCACCCTCTCCTAAAAAATCATCACAACCATCCTCTCCCCACAAAACCTTCTCACCCTCACCCTCACCCTATCGAACATCATCTCCCACCACCAATCAATGAACTTGGTTCGAAGCCCGAACACCCTCAACCTGTTGAAAATGAACACTGAACTACAAACATCCCAATCCCGATCCGGTCTCAAGAACACGAGAGATCAAATGAGCGTGTGTCCATCTCTCATAATCCTTTTCAACACGGAACAATACTTACTTCACTTCTCTGCTCGAGAGAGCCCCATCATAAGGATAATGAAGCAACGGATCAAAAAGTATCTCTTTGGATCTATATGCCTAAATTGGATCAACATCACGGCATCTAACAGAGATAGAGAGAGATAGTGTTACGGAGGATATCGGTGAAGAGCATTGAAGAACCGATTCTAATGACAACTACGGGATCGGATTTCTTTGTAGACTTGGAGTTGAAATGTCTACACATTCTTTGGGATTGAAAGTCTTTGTTGAATTGGCATCGACAATGATATCAAATGGTTGATTCACGAAAGGTTGAAATTGCGATAATAGGGAGGAAACCGTTCAACCTCCTCTGAGATCATGAGGGCTTGCCCGATGAACCAGAATGGGTGTTGAGATGAGACCCAATTTGGCAAGGCTTCAACATCTGAGCAGATTGCTACGATGAGCTCGATACTAGTAGATCGTCACTCTCGGAAAGATTGAGGATGGGATCAAGACTTCATTTGAAGACAAATTCGCGGCCTCTGGCCGAATCGATGAAGCGGTTTGAAGATGAGCAAAAGCGAAACTAGTTGACAAGAGCGAAGTCACCACGGTTAGGATGCACAATGTCATCCTTGCTGAAGTAATGCAACTAGTATATCCTCTTCTTTGAAAGCTCAAGCTCGATCGACAAACTCACGATTCGAGCAGAGATGCTCAATCGGACACAGTACTTTTGGAGAGTGTCGGGCATCCTTGGACAAGACCAACAACCACTTAGATATGGGTTGGAAACATTTTCTAGCTAACCTACAAAGCAAGCAAGGCGGAGATCGAAAGCGCTCTCGGGCGCTTCTTCACGCGCTGAACCATACGCCACAGATTCGAGATCACTCCTCTTGTTGTCGAGGAACTTCGAGAGGAGATCTCCACGACAATTAATAGCTATGAACATAAGATGTCTAACCTCTTTGATGCAACCAAAAAGGGGAAGGAAAAGAGTGCGGAAAGAGTTTGAAGAAAAAAGGATCTGGAAAAAAGCAGACTCAAGAAAAAGAAGGAAGAAAAAGCAGACTCGAACCACGGTTGGTAAAATTTTCATCTCTACCAAAAACCCTTTATGTCGACTTGCCGCCCCTCCATCTACCGATCTCGTTCTTTAAAATGAAAAAAAGCGTGGAGCAACCACGGTAAAAGAGATCATTGGCAGGAAAAGTGCTCTTCGGAGGAGGTTCTTGCTTGAGTCGACAAGATTGAAGACTTCTCTTCGTTCGTCGAGAAAAGAATGGAACCGATGATCGGGCCAAAGAGAGCCTTGAACTTCGCTAAGAAATTAGTGAAGAAGGCGAACAAGATGAACTAAGCAAACTCGAGGGAGGAAGAAAGGCAAAAGGCAAGATGATGAAAGCAAATCACGGAAGATCGAGAGAAAAGGCCAGCTATTCTCCACCAAAAAGCGGATGACTCTGAACAAGTTCAAGAAGCGGACAAAGGCCGAGAATAAAAGAGGCCCATAATCAAAAAGCGAAGTTAGAAGAGGCAAAGGGACTAAACATAAACATCCAGAAGGAAAAGGAAAAACGAAAGTTGCGAGGAGAGGAGATTGCTTGGGAGAAGAATGCCCCCAGGCACTGTTAAAGGCATCCTCATGCGACAAGATTTGCTTCGAATGGGATCAAATCGAGAGGAGAATGGTTATGTGGCGTCTACATCACGGAGAAGATTCAATTCATCAAGATCGGTGAAAATGATGATGAATTAGGGCGGTTAGAAACAAAGTATCGAGACTTCTACTAGGCGGTGATGAAAGAAAGGCAAGATCATGTCACTTATACGGAAGCTCCACCCTTTGAACCACTTCTTCCACCTTTGCGTCCGGACAACAAACTAGATCTGTTAAATTCAAGAATATCTACTATGGACTTCTTTGAAAAAGGAGAATCCATAGAAAAGAAAGAAATTTGGACAAGCTAATGCAAAGGATGTACAGGATGTTTGGCATCCCCAAAGAAGCTGCAAATGTTCAAGTACACGAAGAAGACAACTTGGAATCGGATGATAGATGCGCTTTTTCATGTATACTACAATCACACACCTATCTGAATGAAATTTTACATTTCATTTGATTCTAAGACAACATCTCATTGTCTTATGAGGTATGTCTTTGTTTTGCATCATCTACATTTCCATTCATGGTATCTATTTTTACGATTAAGTTTGTTTAAGTGTTTTGGTTCCAAAAGGGGGAAATTGTGGGAAATATGTAACTTAGTTTTGATGGAAGTTCAAAAGCAGGTTGTAATAGGACCCGGTCGGACACATTGGTAGTGATGACTTATAATCGATTAAGATGACCCGGTGAAATGTATAGATATTTGAAGTAAAAGATAGGTCACATATTGAGGGGAACTCAATATGTATAGGTCGAGTCGAAATGTCGGATGGCTTCGGATAAGGTCGGATGATCGGAAGTACTAAAAGCGCAAATTAGAAGACAAAAGTGAGGAAGATCGGTGAAGACAAGAAGACATGAAGACTCGGATGAACTGAAGACTTCGGATAAGTGAAGACTCGGAATATTTTGAAGACTCGGATGAACTGAAGACTCGGATAAGCTGAAGACTTCGACAACAAACTGAAGACTCAGTATATTTGAATCTGTTTGAGAGGCTCGAGACTTTGAAGATCAAAAGACACGAAGATCTACATTCGTGATCTGCATATTGAAGCTAAGACAATGTGCATCGAAGACTCAATCAAAGGTAGGCCGTCGATTACGATCAAGTCGGCTCCTTTTTGGTGACAATCAAAATGATACACCACACAAGGCGAATCTTCTAAAAAAGGAATATCAATTGTCTAGCGGACAAATTCCTCAGAAATCGCCTCTTGAAAGCCAAGGAGAAAGCGACGCGTGTACAAAAAGAGGCGACATTATGGGATATGATCTTTGCGGACAAAAATGGTGCTAATGATGCCTACGACCCCGCCGATAATCGAACGCGTCACAATCATATCCTACAACCTACCTAATATAGCCGAAATTCAAATTGCTCTCCAGCGGCTCTTTGATTTTGAGGTCTATAAAATGGGATCGATCTTCATTTTTGAAGAAGAGGACCAACAATGATTAACAAGTACCAGCAAGTGAAAACAAGCAAAAACAAACACGGAGACACGCAAAAGAAGCTAAAGCTACAACAAAATCTCCGTTCAAAAGAACACTACATTTGAAGATTATTCTTAGAGTGTTCATCCCATTAGTTCTTAGCAAGAAATCATATCCACTAGCATTTTGGCTACCTAAAGCATCGGGGATAGATTTCCGGTTGGAACCCTCAAACATTCTTTACCAAAAGCATAAAGTTAGGTTAAATGCATGAAGTGCGAACTCATTAAACATCTCGGTTATCCTTTTTAAGGATATAAGTCCCATTGATTTACGTTTGTAGAGTGGGAACTCGATAAACATCTTGGCCATCTGAAAAGAATATAAGTCCGTGTAGGTTAAGCTTGAGTGGGAACTTCGGTAAACATCTCGGCCATCTGAAAAGGATATAAGTCCATGAGGTTAAGTTTGTAGAGTGAGAACTTCGGTAAACATCTCGGCCATCTGAAAAGGATATAAGTCCATGAGGTTAAAGTAGGTTAAGGTTTCCCTTGTGTTAAGGGAAGAGTGGACGTGGGGCCGGGTTTAAATCGAACCACTATAAAAAGTCTTGTGTGCATTTACTTGCTTTCTTATTGTTTTACACAAGTCACACAACTGTGAGTTTTAAAGCATCATACATATTCTAAGTTAAGCCCCTTCTGTACCAAGCCGGATCGACCAGATTGACACCTTAGTCAAGCTGGTTGCCGACCGTGAAATCAGTTGATAAACTGGTTTTTCACACGGGTAAAAACAAGCTTCCGCTCCATTCGGTTAAAGCGGCGGATATCAAACTTATCGCCCTCGAGGGCTTAGTAAGATTGAACATCGGTCTGGCCCGATACACTAGAACTCGATCGGGTGTCTGCGGTTCACACCGATCCATACGAAAAGTTTTTAGAAGTCTATTCACCCCTCCCCCCTAGACTTCCACCCTCACAAAACCCGTTCGGGACCTACACAAACTAACAGTCTTAATTGAACCCTAGACAATAATTCAGACATTCTCAATATATGAGGTACATTGCGAGGAAATGTGCAACTACCTGTAACTGAAACATGGGCTATTACGATTTCCTCATTTCATTCACGAATACTCGATTAAGTCTTGAACATGATGAAGTGTCTATTCAAATAACTTAATCAATTTATCTCTAATCACTAATTGATCATGTATGTCACACTTAGCCAAAAAGTCTAAGTTGACGTGCATCGGCCCGATGACTTTGATCCGATTATGATGAGAAGATGAAATATTCTCTCTAAATCCACATTGAGGAATGAATCTATTCTTGGCTCAACTTCACGCACACATCGTTTCGTGATGAACCCAATCAAGCCATATCTACCCGTAGGCGGGTGCAAGTGTCGGTCATGGTCAAAGTTCATCATCCACATGTCTTTGCGTATTGACCTCAAGTCGAAAAGAGTATCGCATCGCTCCCACTAGCAAAGAGACACCCATAGACACATATAGTGGAAATACACCAAACGGTTTCTCGGATGGGTATACCAATATCCTCTAAGGTATTTGTGTATCCATCATGAGATACCTAGTATCTCGTATTAAGTGAGATCTTACTACACTCTCTAAGAGTATGATGCAAATCGCACACCAATCTCCATTGCATCATCAATATCCCATTCTTGATGATCCTTGATTGAAATTTATTTGAGAATCATGCTTAAGTCATCTGAGTTCTCACAACCTCAATGACAACAATGACTCATGGGAACACTTGCATGAATAAATGCAAACAATCAAACATAATATTCAAACAAGTGTATTGTCATACGTTAATATTAAATGAATTATAATATTAAATCAGACTGAATATCATCGAGTATTATGTCCTTACAATAGATTGTCTCTAGGACACTAACACTAACAGTGCGATCAAAAGGAATTGAAGAATTTCTGATCTTGATGGAAGTCCTAGGTGCTGACTACTTCGTCGACCTAGAGACCAGATGCTTGGAAATGGCTGGTGTGGAAATTGTTGCTGAGCTGGCCACCGATGATGATATCAGGAGGCTCATCTATGAGCATTTTGGAATTAAACCGGTGATTGAGGAAGGAAGGGAAGGAGATTGGATGGAGGTTGGGCGAATGGGAATCTGTAGATGAACCCGGAGTGGGTGTTTGCGGATGTGACCCAACCTGGAGAGGCTGCAACATCTGGAAAGACAGTTGTCATTGATGGCAAAACCCTTGAGCAAATCACTACAAAAATTCAAGATGGGGTGAAGTCATCAGTTGGAGCACAGTTTACCAGCTTGACAACTAATCTGTTGAAAAGGTTTAGGGAAGAGCAGCAAACTATTGTGAATGCGAGAGAGGCAATTTAGCTTCGGACAAATTGCTCGTCTTCATGACACCATCACAAAACCAGAATGAAGCATGTCGATCCGATGATTTGAGAAGATGACCTCTCAGATCAACATGATGGCTGATCTTGGAAAACTATTGGAAAGTGTCTGGTCCTCTCTAGAGAGGACAAATACTTGACTGGATTTAGGATGGAAGCGATTCGAGGCATCGATTAAACGGACCGGGAAGTCCATTGAAGATGGTCTAAACAGACTACTGGGCCCAACGCCAACATCTTCTACGGTCCAGATAACCCCGCTTGCAGTCGAAGAGGTTAAGGATGAATTGAGGCAACAATTGATACCACGAATGCGGATTGACAAATCTTTTTGATGCAACCAAAAAGGGGAAGAGGAGAAGGAAAAGCGGATGCAAATAATAACAATCATGCCATCGATTTGGGCGTCATCTGTCCACGTACTCAAATGCTCTGCACCATCTGCCATGCCAGAATATGCCACACCAACTGTAAATATTCCTGACACCGAACTGGTGGAATATTTCAAACAGTTGAACAGCATGGAGAAGACATTATAGCTCAAGAAAAAAGCTTTTTTCGAACAAAAAGTCGATTCTAAATTGAGGTGGTTCAAAGGGTAGAGAAGATAGAAGACTTCTCTTCTTCCGTTCAGAAGAGACATGAAGCTAAAGATCAGGCTAAGAGTCTTGAGCTTGCCAAGAAGATGATTGCAGAAGAAGAAAAAGTGGAATCTGAACAAGCCTTGAAGAGGAGGAAAGGCAAGGGCAAAATTTGGAGAATCATTTCTTTGAAACTTCGAAGCCAAGTCGTGAGATCACCACGGATCCATAATTCGGATGACCCCAAAGGATTGAAGAGCAAAAGACCAGACAAAGGGTGATGGATGAAGCTATCAAGAAGCAGAAGATGGCAGCAGCAAAAGGTCTTAACACTGCATACATCAGGAAGAAGAGCCTGAAGGAAGCTGCTGCGGAGGACATTATGCAGGAAGAGAGCTTTTCCTACATGATCAAAGACATTCTCTGTGCTTTCGGGAAGATCGGCTTCATGAGTGGGACGGATAAGAGGTGATTGTTTATCACGATGTTTACATCCTGGAGAGGATTCCGATTCATCAAGACCAAGTTGCAAATGATGATGAATTCTGGAACTGGCTAGAAACGAAGTATCTAGATTTTTACCAGGTTGTTATGAAGGAAGGTAGGATCATGTCCTTGATACCAGAAGCACCTCCCTTTGAACAACTCCTACCACCTCTGCGTCCAGACAAAACCCTTGATCCTATTCGTTTTGAGAAAGCTTACTATGAGTTCGTAAAGAAATGAGGTATCATTGGGAGACACAATTTGGAGCAGCTGATGCAGCAGATGTACAGACTATTTGGCATCCGAAGGTGCTCCAGAAATTCAAGCACAAATGATGAAGATCAGAAGACTCTTAGAATCAGACGATAGGTATTTTGCTGTAATCTGTAAGCACATATCCATGAAAATAAAATATCCAATCTTTTTTCTGATCCTAAGACAACCTCTCATTGTCTTCTGAATTGTGCGTTGTTATCTGATTATTTACATTTGGTTATCTATATTTCTGTTTAACTGTTTTGGTTCCATCAAAAAGGAGGAAATTGTTGGGAAATTTGTAGTTTCGATGGAAGTTACAAAACAGATAATGTAATAGGACCAGTCAGACTTGTTAGCCGACTGATGATCTAGATAGCAGATAAGATGACCAACTGAAATGTATAGACAACTGATGTAACAGATAGGTCACATATTGAGGGGGAACTCAATATGTATAGGTTAAATCTTGAAGATCGGGAAGATCGGATAAGTTGAAGATCGGATATCTTTGAAGATCGATGAAAAGAAGCGGAACAAGTCTAGAAAGCGGACAAGCGGAAAGATCGAGAAGACTTCAAGGCGAAGACCATCGGAAGAGCTACATCGGATGACAACAAGGAAAGGTCGGCAAGTTGTCTAAGACAACTTATAATCGGATGATCTAAGTAAGGTAAGCGGATTAGTGTTGGTGCGATGCGTATCAACTCCATCGGTGACTACTTTAATGTTACCTAGTACAAGTGTTGGACAAGAAGAATGTCAACCTTGTTGCTAATTCAAATTTTACGCAAAGTGTACTTGATAGCCGATAAAAAGTCAACAACACACCTGCGTGAACAAGCGACAAAGCTGCGGGGAAGGTTGTTAGTCCCGGTGCCTAATGAAGTCTCACACGTGTATGGGGGAATACTGCGTGTTTAGTGATTATTAAAACTTTTATTCCCGCGAGGTCGGATGGGTGACTTATCACGATGATTTTTCCTGAGAAGCCTGAGATTGCCTTGAGTCAAAGTCTCTTTGAGACAACGATCTGAGAACTTCGAAGCTTTAGATTAGCCCAATGTGCCTTAGTTTATCGAGGAGATCTGGGCGCTTGGATCGAGATAATTATCTTCTTGAACCTCGATAGAGTTGGTTGATTTGGTAACTATCTGTTCTAATTTACTCAAGTGTCTTGGAATGGTTGGCCCTAAGTTTATACTCGTTTTAGCTTTCTTTGAAAATATTCCTTCAATAAAAGCGGTGATTAAGGTTGTGATCAATTTGATGCAAGTTCGATTGGATTGGTTCAAGCTGAATATCGATGAACTATGCTTTCGATGAAAAACATGCAGCAAATAATAATGCGATGATCTGAAAGCAAAACAACACAACAATTATAGTGGTTCGAGAGACTCAAGCTCCTCGTCCACTCTCTCGATCTTGAGAGAAATTCATAACCACTTCCTAAAGTTTTCTGGCTAACTCACTGTAGCTTACTCACTTTTGTACCTTGAGTTTTCTGGCTGACTCACTCCAGCTTACTAACTCAAACACACACACAAGTGTTCAGACTACCACAAGTAGCTTACTAACTTCTTCTCTAGAATTTTTAAAGCTAACTTCATTTGTAGCTTACTAACTCTTTACAACTCAACTCACCAACAAAAAACACACACAAACTACCTTAACAAAGGGTTTGAGTTTTGGGTTGGTTTCCAACTAGGGTGAGATATCCTTTACAATAAGAACAATGTAAAGGCTAGGATATATCTTCTATGCTTTGGATATTTCTTATCAATCTAGGCTTAGTATGAGCTCTCTCCAATGTGAAACACTAGGGAAATTCTAGGTTTTTAGTGCTTCAATTTGCAAAAAAATCTGAATGAGCTCTTGAGTGGCTTTGAAATTTCCCGTAACCTCTCAATGTAAAGGGTCATTGGTATTTATAGGCAACTTTCACCAAGGTAACTCTTGAAAAACTATCCGTTGGAGGAGATAGTATCAAGGGTTTCCTCTTCTGGTGTTTGATGAACGACTATATTTAGGGTTTGAATACTCCCTTGCATGTTTTAGGAAATATCGGTCATGTGCCAATCACAAATTTTTTCGATGCGGAACTTAGTACTCTTGACACGATTGAGGGTCTGTCGCTTTCGGTGTCGATAAAAATCTGATGTTGTCTTCCTCGATTGGTTCTTTTCTTCAGTGAATGTAGACAAACAAAACGGCTCTTTTTGGTCAATCTATCTGAATGAGACAACCTTAAACAACACTTAGACTTAGTTCCTTTTATGCGCATATGAATGTTTTGGGCAATATCTTTTTTTTGAATATTTGCGTTTTCTCGGTTTTGTAGTCTTGGATAGATATTATTGATTGCCTACGAACATTCGGGTTATCTTGAGTATTCGATTATCTTCTTGAATCTTGATAACTATTGGGTCTTGATATCTTACGAGTCTTTAGTGTCTTGATGACATCTTGAGTCTTCAATGTCTTGATGACATCTTTGAGTCTTGATGTCTTGACTTCTTGAGTCTTGATGTCTTGATTACTAGGAGTCTTGATGTCTTAAGCAACTTCTTGAGTCTTGATGTCTTGATGACATCTTTGAGTCTTGATGTCTTGATTACTTCTTGTGTCTTGGTGTCTTGACAACTTCTTGAGTCTTGATGACATCTTGAGTCTTGATAACTTCTTGAGCCTTGATGTCTTTGATGACATCTTGAGTCTTCATTGTATTGATTTACTTCTGAGTCTTGGTGTCTTCGGTGACATCTTGAGTCTTGATGTCTTAAGTGACATCTTTGAGTCTTGATGTCTTCAAAATCTAACTTTGATCTATGTCTGGCGACTATACATAGTGCGAGATAACTTCTGAACAATCTATCTTTGAAACGACTTAATCTATCAAGATTATCGAACTTGTCATACTCGGGGTTTTGGGATCTAATCAAAACTTCTTTATTAAATCCATCTCCCAACAATTTCCCCATTTTTGATGATGCCAAAACCATCTTGTTACATTTAAGAAAACCTAACCTATACTCAGGTTTTAGTTTTTCTATTACAAACCAAAATGGCAATTTTTCCCAACAATTTCCTTAATAATCTGACATATCAAGACATGTAAAAAGATAACGAGATATTATCTTTGAGCATAAAGATAAAATTTTCATTGATGTAAGATAAGAATTCTGATTAAAATGAAAATCAAAAAAATCTGAAATACAAAGTCTTCAGTCTTCTTCCACTTAATCCTCCGACACTTCCAGGTTGAACATACAGTAGTATCTCTTCTTCAGTTCATCTCTTGCCTTGATGATTTCAGGGTTGTTTCCTGTTAGGCCTAGCTGGATGGCATACTGGGTTATTTCCTGAGAAATGACTGCCTCATTTGCATAGCTATTCTCAAACCTAGGAGCTGGGTAAGTGTATGGACGGGGCTCTTATCACGAGTGTTTCCTTCATCGCCAAGTTGATCGACTTTGCGGTACTTAGGATAGAATGTCGGTAAGTACTCAATGAAGACTTCATTCATATCCATTTGCTCCCCTCCATTTCTCGAGAATCTCATAATAGAACCGGAAGGTTCTCTTGATCTCTTCCATGCATCATTTAGGTGAATAGGCATCCACTTGTCGATGTGCGACCATTTCTGAGTTTTTTCTGTACCCCTCCTTTTGCTCAAAAACTTTTTAAAACCACTTCCTCTTTCTGCTCCGCTTCTTTCTTTTTCCTGATCAAAGGAACACCTGACACAGAAGCAGCAGTCTTCTTCTCTTTTTCGATTTGAAGAGTTTTCAGAGTTTTCTTGGTATTGAAGACTTCTTTTTGAATTTCAGTTTCTTCTTTTTCAGCTTCTTCCTCAGATTCTTCAAAATCCATTATCAATTTCCTCTGAGTAGGCTTAGAAGCTTTAGCTCTTTTATTCTTTTTTTGCTCCACAAATGCAACAGCCTTTCTCTTATCAGTTTTGACAAGATTTTCACTGGCTTTGCTTGTTTCAACCATCATTCTAATACTCAGTTTCTCAGAAATTACTTCCTGAGTGATCTGATCATTTGTCTGAGTGAAGGTAGGTTTCTCAGCTTCTTTGAATTTTAGCTTCTCAGTGGCTTCAACCTCACTCAAGGCATCCAAAGTTTTCTTTCTTTCAGCTTCTTTCTGAGCCTTTCTCTCCAAGATTTGTGCCAACAACTCACTTAGTTTGCCACCAGGCCTTTCCCCCTTTTTGGCACCATACCTTGGGAGTAGTTTAGTCAGTGCAGTATCCATATGGTATTGCTCTTTGCTTATACTTCGCACTTCCCCTGCCAACTGATCATGCTCATCCTCTAGCCTTCTCATGTAATTCTTAGCCATTGAGAACTCATCTGAAAGAGGTGCAAACTGATTTGAGAAGACATCATGCATCATCTCTGTGATCTTGGTCATGAGCATAGAGCCCATTTCCTCAACAGCTGTTTTGATCATCAGATCATTCTTCTCAATCAGCTTGGCTTCAAGATAGGCAGTTCTTTCTTGATACATCTGCTTCATGTTGGCATTAAGCTCTGTATGTACTCCATCAATCTTTCCATCTAATGAAGCTAATTTACTCGATAGAGTTGTTTGAAGCATATCAGATGATGAACTCAGGTTCTCCATTTTCTGATTTTGAGCAGCCAGAACTAACTCCATCTGAGTCATCTTGTCTGTGAGAATTGTTTGCAGCATGCTTGATGAAGAGCTTAGATTCTCAAGCTTTTGAGATTGTCCTGCCAGTATCTCTTCCATCCTTGGCTCTATCTTCTTTAACTCATCCAGGATTTGTGTGAAATCAACCATTGGAGTTTGTACAACATTTTCCAACTGAACTGGGTGCTTCAATTGAGCCTCAGTCTGCATATCATAAACATCAAATTTAAAGCTAGGTACTTCAGTAACTTCGGCATAATGTATAACAGTGCCAAAAGGTACCTGAAGAGTGGTAACTTCAGTCTGAGGTTGTCTGATATCAGTTGGTTCAGCATCAGTATCTGTCCCCATCTGACTCTCAGTTTCCTTCTCTTTCTCAGTATTTATCTGAGGTTCCTTCTCCCCCTCAGATTTCTTTTCAGCATCATCTCTATTTTGATCATGGGAGCTGGAAGCATCAACTTCTTCAGTAGCTTTCTTTTCAGCAAACTTCTTTTTCACCAGTTCATCGAAATTCTTGATTTTTCATTACGAGCTTTGTCTTTTCGGGCACGAAAACTTCTGTCAACCTGGCGATTTCAGCGTTCCACGATCCTCTCCTCGAATGAGGCAATATTTAACATTTCAGGAAGTGATTGATTCGAGAATGTACGAGTGGTTACGAGTCGGAAAAAAAGATCTGAAGGTCGGGATATCGCGTTAGCTCGGTACCTATCAAGAATGAATCGTTCCCCCTTGCTGCTCCACTCAGTTTCTTCGGTCTCTCCCTTCCTCAATTTTGGGCTTTCAGGAGCAGTTGACTCGGTTTGTTCAAGTTCTAGTGCTGATGGATCAAGAAATGGTTAATTCGGGAGCGCATCCAAATTCAGCAATTCCTGAGGTTTAGATTGATCTGAAGCATGAATAGTTCTTTCTTCAGTAGGGATCTGAGGTCCCTTGAAGATTTCCTGAGAGATTTTATCTGAGCTCATAGAGGTTTCGAGTACCTCAGAAAAAACATGTTCCTCGGTTTCTTGCTCCTGCATTTGTCAACACGAGCAAGAACACGAAGTGGAATTTCAACCACTGCGACCTTGAGGTTGAGTTTCTTGATTGTCACGGGCCTCCTTCTCGGCAATAGATTGAAGCCTTACTTTCTTCGAGAGGAGCGGTTTTTTTCTTTTTGTTTCTCTCCTTTCTCTCTTTTAACTTGCATCAGGGCTTTCCCATGGCTTGTCTGGCTTCTTCATCAGCTTCTTCTTCAGCAGTCTCCTCCTGAGACTCAAGAGTTTTTCTCTTTCTTTCCTCTCAAATTCTTCTTTGTTGGTTTGAACATGATTTTTGACTTTGGAAAGGAAGTGGAATTGCAAAGATGTCCTCCTCTTCTGCGCACATTTCAAGATAAATGCAATCTTGGTTGCATGTAGAATCTTTCCTTTGATAACTACAGAGCCATTCACATTCTGAATTTGTTTGGCTTGATCACTCACCACCTTGATCAAATAGTGCAACCAATTGAATGCCGTGGAAGGTGAATCTTCAATCGCCGCCATTAGCCTTAACTTAGGCGTGCTTATACATTAAAACTACCGGATCTACTCATGATGCATTTGCTTACAATAACCAACAATACTCGATATTTAGGCTTCAAATGCCTCTTATTCAGAGTAGCTTCAAACTTTACTGGATGCTCTTTAATTTTATCCAAATATTCTTGTTCCCTACCCATCATGTATACCATAGGGTCTTCACCTCTATCACTTAACTCATATATGGCATTTAGATTCTTAGGAATAATATATAATTCCCTAACAAAATCCACATATTTCGAACCATGCTCCAAATGCGAGACTGTAATCTGAGATTCTATGCAATTCTCATCATCTAACTGCATATTAGAGATAAACTCAATTACCTCTTTCGCATATTCGGCCTCTGGTTGATTCGCAACCAGGCATGTAAGCTTTGCCAAACGAATCATATGCAACGCCTCCTCCTCGTGAGTTGCATTGGACGAGCTTTCTAAAGAAATGACATATTCGTACCAAGACTTATTGGAAATGGTGAGTTTTTCGTATACAGAAAGTGTCATTTTTTGAGAATTTCTGGTGAAGGGTTTTGAGATAGGTGAAAATTTCTGGGCAATCGAGGGTTTCGAAGCAGAGTGTTTGTGAAGATGAAGGCTTTTTGGAATCGGGATTTTAAAGAAATTTTTCAATGGATATAGGATTTTGATTTATGGAAAATCGCATAGATGAAGAAATCGACGGTCGAGATTAAAAACTGACTAAAATGGGTATATGAAAGGACGATTTCACAAATACAAAGCCGCAAATTTATCCTTATTGGTGATTAATGAACAGTGCATTTAATTACTGTTCCTGCAGACCATTGACTTTCCTTGTGTATTTCATAGGTCCCGCCCTATTATTTCTTCAGGTGTTTTGTCATTTATTGCCAATGATTATTGAGATTCAGTTAGACAATAATTGTGTTGCATGAGTCAATACTTCTTCAGACTAATTTTCTCCATCAGTCTTACTGAGTTTTGACCTTGATAAAATGTCGATTATATCTTGATCTTGATCTTGATAAAAAGTCGATTATAATCTTTGAAATCTTGATCTTGAGGATAGCGGAGTTTCCCAAGACTTCGGTGTTGATACTCTCAATTTTATCTGAGTTTTTCGGTAAAAAAACGAAAACTTCATGCATCGAAAACCTTCAATTTTTTGATTTGCTTTATTCACTGGATCAACATACCTAATTCAAGTTGATAGTTCTAAAATCTTGATTGACCAAAGGTTTAGTCAAGATATCGACTCTCTGTTTATCATTATGAATTTTCTCCATTCGATGTCTTTCTTCTCAACATGATCTCGATGAAGTGATGTCGATATCAACATGCTTACATCGGTGTGCAATCTGAGGATTTTGTGTAATAGCAATTGCACTATTATTATCACAAAATATAGGTACTTCATTGGCTATAATCTTATAATCCATCAATTGTTATGCAGGCGAAAAGAATTTGTACTGTGACTTCACTGACCATGTATTAAACCCTTGTAGATCTTTGGTTGCTCTTTGAGGTTTGTTTCTTTGAAAACCATGATATCGGTTTACTTCAAGAAATTGACAAGTTCTGTGGTAGACTTCTGTCAATTCTACATCCTCCATGTCGACATCTGAATAACCAATTAATTCAAGGTTATCATCGATTTGGATACCATAATCCTCTATTCACAAGTGCCTTTAAGACATTTGAGAATCTTTTTGGCGGCCTCCATGTGACTAGCCTTAGGATTAGCTTGGTATCATGCACATATTCAACAAACAAATGTTATATCGGTCCTACTTGTTGTGAGATATAGCGGTGATCGATGATCCTCTATAATCGGTGTGATTTCTTGATTTGCCTTGAGGATCGGGATCCATCTTGTAGTTAGTATTCATAGAATTCTAAGCGCATTGCAATCTGTACACCATACTTTTGCAACGGATCTACGGTGTATTTTGCTTGATTGATGAAAATTCCTTCCTTAGTTTGTTTTCACGAAGTCGAAAGAAATTCATCTCCCATCATTGACATCTCAAACTTTCCTTTCATCGGGGTGAAAACTTTTTCACGGTGATGATTTGGAGATCAAATATGATGTCATCTACATAAATCTGAACAAGTAAGATGTTTTTCCCATATTCTATCACGAACGAGTCCTATCAACGGTTCCTATGATAAAACCATGGTCGAAGAAAACCGAGAAAAGGGTATCATACCATGCTCAAAGGGTGCTTGCTTAAGACCATACAAGGCTTTTCTGAGCTTGTAAACTTGGTCATTACATGCGAAACCGGGGAGGTTGTTCCACATAAACATCTTCCTTAAGCACACCATTGAAATGCACTTTTCACATCCATCTTATGGTATGTGAATTTCATGTGGGAAGCATATGCAAGAAACAATCTGATGGCTTCTAGTCTTGCAATAGGTTCAAAGGTTTCATCATAATCCAAGCATTCTTCTTGGGAATAACCTTGTGCAACTAGCCTTGCCTTGTTTCTCACAATGTTGTTGTTTTCATCTCTCTTATTCTTGAACACCCACTTAGTTCCAATCACATTGTGCCTCTTTAGGTCTATCCACTAGCTCCCAAACTTCATTCGTTGAGGCGGTTCGGCTCTTCTTGCATAGCAATAATCAAAATGAATCTTGTAGAGCTTCTTCAATCTCGATGGGTTCTTTTTAGGATGGGAAGCGTGAGAACAAAGCACTTTCTCCATGGAACCTTCTTGTTTTGACACCATCGGATAGATCACCCACAATCGACTTGTAGGATGACTATCAACCATTTTCTCTGGATGTTCCCCCCCGGAAGTATCCTCAACATCGAAATGTTAGGTTCGGGTAGTTCATTAAATTAGGAACAACGAGAAAAGGAGAAAGAGAATCATCTTTCCGGGGAAATTCCATTCGAACATTGTCGAGACATTTATTCCCCATTGGTTGATAGATTCGAGTTTGCCTCATTTGTGACCACATCTTCATCGGCATTACATACGAGTGCAGGCGGTGTATGTTTAGATTGGTCGACTTGATTGTGTTGGCTTTCCTTGGTGGAGAATTTCCATCATGAGTCTCACCATCACGAGTTTTTTCATCACGAACTTCTTTATGCGAGTCCGATTCCTCCATTCATAGAAAGTAGTGACTTCTTCTTTTTTGGGGTTGAGAGGATGTTTTTATCATTCTTTTTTCGAGGCTAAGTCTGGTGATTCTCTTGATCAGTTCTCTGAGTCATATTCTTTGTTTCTTACGAACACAAGTAGATTCATCAAAAACAACATGAGGTGTTTCTTCCACAATAAAGTCCTCGATTTTGTAAACTCTGAAGGCTTTACTGACTTCAGAATATCCTAAGAATATCCCTTCATCAGCTTTGCTATCAAAAGTTTTCAACTGATCTTTACCATTATTGTGTATGAAACACTTGCAACCAAACACACGTAAGAAAGAAACAAGAGGCTTCCTTTCATTCCACAGCTCATATGGAGTTTTTTCCTTGGTTACATGGAGCATTAGCATGCGTCGGTGTTGATAGCTTGACCCAAAATCTCTTAGGAATATCAGCTTCAAGCAATCATTGTCCTTGCAGCTTCTTTTAGAGTCCTATTTCTTCTTTCAGCAACACCATTCTATTGTGGGGTCCTTGCAGCTGATGTTTCATGAGCTATTCTATTTGCTGCACAATAATCAGATATGATATGATTGATAAACTTAGTTCCTTTATCTGATCTGATTTTGACCACACTCAGATTCTTTTCAAGATCTTGAGCCTTTTCGATAGTTCAGAGGCGATTTTATGCGAGTCTCTTTTTCTTCTTGAGTAAGAATATGACCCATGTGTATCTAGAGTAGTCATCAACTACCACAAGTGTGTATTATCTGCCATTAGTGCTCACAGGTGTTACTGGACCAAAGAGATCCATATGTAACAGTTGTAGTATTCTTTCAGTAGAAACATCTACTTTGCTTTTGAAAGATGCTCTGATTTGTTTTCCTTTTTGACAAGCATCACATACATGATCTTTACTGAACACTTCATTGGGTAACCCCCTTACAAGTGTCAATCTTGCAAGTTTGTTCAGGGTTTTGAAGTTTAAGTGATTCATTCTTTTGTGCCACAACCAACTGGTATCAGTGGAACTTTTTGCAACCAAACATGTATCTTTAGGAGTTGAACTCCAATCAGCAAGATACACATTTCCTTTTCTAGTACCGGTCGGTAAAAATTTTACGTGAAGTATTGTCTTTTTACATAACATAAGTTCTTTGAGAACTAAACTTTGAATCCTTTGTCACGAAATTGGTGATAGAAAGCAAGTTATGCTTTAGACCCGGGACACATCTGAAACACCATGGATATGAGCGAGTCAACTTCAAGAGTTCCATATCCTTGGTTTGTCCTTTGGAATTGTCTCCAAATGTGATTTGAGGGCCTTTTTTGCTCAACATAGTCGGTGATTAGTTGCTTATATCTGTCATATATCTTGAACATCCTTGCCCGGATACCATACTGATAGGAGCCAATTCATTTCCACTCATCGGTCTTTATGTTGTTTTCATTATTTCGGTGCCCTTTTCCTTCACTTGAAAAAGCAGATCGGTTCTTAGGTACCCATTTGGTGTAGGGTCCTACCGGGTTATTTGTACCTTTTGGAACCCAAATCGCCTAACAACTCTAATTACTTTAGAGTGGTGATTTGTCTCCATAAACATCTACATACACATTCACCACCCTAGGAGCCTTGGCGATATCCTGTGCATGAGTGTCGACCTTAGCATGAACATGAGCCTTAGAGTTCTTCTTGGGTTAGGCCTTTTGTTCAAGTGCCTTAGCTTTTTGTGCAAGTGGTCTCTGTCTCTGTGACTTGAGTTGAAACCTTTACCCTTAGGCAAGTGGGGTTTAGGTTACTGTCTTTGAAATTGGGGTCTTCGATGTCGAGGACTTGGTCTTTTCGGTTGAGAATATCTCTTTGAGTGTTTCTCTTACGAAAATTCCTCGATGGTTCGGTCTTGAGATCTCTTTAGGTTGGTATTCTTAGCTTTGAGGCTTTGAAATCTTGGCTTTGAAGATTTCCCTCTTGAGTGTTCGAGTTTTCTAGCCTTTTCACGAGTGCAGGCTTTCTTCCATGAACCTTGGTTTTTACGAAACCATAGGTCCTTTACCCTTGTCTAAAACTCTGGGCATGTTCTTCAGTAAGAAGATTAGATGCCACTGGTTTAACAAAGACAGTCTTGGTACTACTAGAAGCAGCATTCAGAAGACCTTGTGAGGTTCCCCCTGGAATGTATCCCAATCCAGCTTTTATAGTTGCAGGTCTTTGATAACTCTGAATTTCATCTATCACTTTAGATGCAGAATTTAATAGAGCTAACTTTCTCTGCGCACTATCCTCACATTTCTATAGAGTTTCATGCTTCTCAAAGAGGTCATTGAACTTAGTTCTGATAAGTTGAATCTCTTTAGTGGATTTCTCTAATTTTCCATTCAGGATCTCTATCACCTTCTCTTTTTCTGAGAGTTGTACTTTCAGAACATCCAGTTCATAAGTAGTTCCCATCAATTGAGAAGTGATCTCAGCATTTTTAAAGTCTTTCCACTTCAGATTCTCAGCAGTCAGTTCCTTGTTCTGCTCTTGAGTTTCAGTGAGTAGTTCTTGTAACACAGAATAGTCCTTCATAAGATTCTCAAACGAATCCATCAGGTCAAAGTTTATTGTTTACAGTTGAACTTGAGAACTTGAGCCACAACAGAGATAGAAGAATTTACCTCCTCCACAACCATAAGACAGATATCATCACTGTCACTATCTAAGAAAATTTCATCTGAGGAACTGGAACCTTCTTCAGAATGTTCTTCCTCTTCTGCAATCATAGCTTTCTTCTTTGGAGATCTTCTGTCTCTCTTGGCTTGTCTTTCCTTTCTTTCTTTCCTTTTCATTTTCGGGACAATCATATTGAAAGTGACCTTTCTTCTGACAGTTGTAGCATCTGTTGGTATCATCATCATGATCACTTTCCTCCTTGGTTTTGGAGTTCTTCTTCTTGGATGAGGATCCTTCAGCTTTCTGGCCCTTTCTTTTCTCGATTGTATCGTCCTCGACCACGAGTCTCTCTTGTACCTGTGATTCCTGTAATATTTCTTATATTTCCCATAACTTCTATTGAGTCTTTCAAACCTCCTTGCCATCAGTACTAGCTTATCCTCCTACTCATCCTGATTTTTGGCAAGTGAGTTCTCAGACTCTCTAGACTTACAAGATTTCTCTTTGGCTTTGAAAGCCACATTCTTGCTAGATGAAGAATCATCTTTCTTTGTCGATTTCTTAGTTTTCTTGTCAATCACAAACTCATAAGCTTTGGTTCGGAGAAAACTTGTTGATATGGCATGGAATCAATATTTTTGGTGTTTTCAATCACCCGGCATGTATATCCCATTTCTTAGATAATCCTCTAAGAATTTTCGATTGCCACTTCTCTCTGTGGGTATCTTTTCCAAGAGCTTTTTCGGATCATTCATGATCTTTAGTGAATCGACCTCAAGTTTGTCAATGGATTCACTATCTTCCATTTCAAAGCTATCAAACTTTCCAATAGCCTTGAAAGTTTGTTTTCCTTAATATGATCGTGCCTTGACACATAACAACAAGTGTGTCCCATATTTCTTTTTGCGGTTTCAAAGTGAGAAATCATCCCCATAACACCATCATCAATAGTGCTATACAAAGTATCTTTAGCAATGTAGTCGGATTGACTAACTTTCTCCTCATCGGGAGTAAGTTGATCATCGGGCTTTGGAAATTCATCTCTGGGATCATTCCTCTCGGTATTAGTGATTAGGATTCTTGATAAATTTGAATGGTCCTTGAAACCACTCTCCACGTTCTTTCATGTTTTGAATCTGAGATGAGCTGCGTTCTCAATCTCCATAGGTCATAGCTCTCAGCGAGAGAACATAGGAAGTTTCTTAGAAGGCATGATGACTAAGCCTTGTAAGATATCGACAAAGCGGATCTATTGATGAGACCACCAAAGTATTTCAACAAAATAGACTATGGCTACTAAAAAAGCAAGTGGTCAAAATGAACCCTTTGCTCTACGATACCACTTGTTGGTCGGTCTTAACGAGTCTCCTGCGTGTATGGGGGAATACC
This sequence comes from Stenogyne calaminthoides, assembly GCA_037126765.1. Taxonomy (NCBI): domain Eukaryota; kingdom Viridiplantae; phylum Streptophyta; class Magnoliopsida; order Lamiales; family Lamiaceae; genus Stenogyne; species Stenogyne calaminthoides. The sequence continues at coordinate 15,752,781 of JBBCBC010000013.1, read as the reverse complement.
GCGTGTTCGATGATTTTTAAATTTTTCTTTCCTTTGAGGTCGGATGGGTCGGGGTTATCGATGATTTTGCCATGAGAAGTCTGATTGCCACTGAGTCAAAGTCTACTAAGAAAATGATCATGAAATTGCTTTCGGAAGCTTCAGATTAATATTGAGCTTTGAGTTTATCGAGAGATCTGGCGCTTGGATCGATAATTATCTTCTTGAACCCTCGGTAGAGTTGGTTCGATTTGGTAACTATCTGTTCTATCTACTCAAGTGTGCTGAATGGTTGGCCCTAAGTTTATACTCTTTTTAGCTTTGCTGAAAATCATCCCTTCAATAAAACAGTGATTAATGTTGTGATCAATTTGATGCAAGTTCAATAGATTGGTTCCAACTGAATATCAGTGAACTTTGCTTTCAGTGAAAAACATGCAACAGATAATAATGCAAAACAGAAATCAAAACAACACAACAATTATAGTGGTTCAGAGACTCAAGCTCCTACGTCCACTCTCTCGATCTTGGAGAAATTCTTAACCACTTCCTAAAAGCGTTACGGCTAACTCACTGTAGCTTACTCACTTTTCTACCTTGAGTTTTACTTTTTTGACTCCTTTGTAGCTTACTAACTCAAACACACACAAGTGTTCAGACTACCACAAGTAGCTTACTAACTTCTTCTCTAGATTTTCTGGCTAACTCACTGTAGCTTACTAACTCTTTACAACTCCAACTCACCAAGAAAACACACACAAACTACCTTAACAAAGGGTTTGGGTTTTGGGTTGGTTTCCAACTAGGGTGAGATATCCTTTACAATAAGAACAATGCAAAGGCTAGGATATCTCTTCTAAGCTTTGGATATTTCTTATCAATCTAGGCTTAGTGAATGAGCTCTCTCCAATGTGAAACACTTGGGAAATTCTAGGTTTTTCGAGTGCTTCAATTTGCAATAATACAAATGAGCTCTTGAGTTGCTTTGAAATTTCCCGTAACGTCTCAATGTAAATGGTCATTGGTATTTATAGGCAACTTTCACCAAGGTAACTCTTGAAAAACTATCCGTTGGAGGAGATAGTATCAAGGGTTTCCTCTTCTGGTGTTTGATGAACGACTATATTTAGAGTTTGAATACTCCCTTGCATGTTTTAGGAAATATGCAGTCATGTAGCCAATCACCATTTTTTTGCGATCTGGAACTTAGTACTCTTGATATGATTAAGGGTCCTAAAACTTTTCGGTGTTAGTAAAAATGCAGTGTTGTCTTCCTCGATTGGTTCTTGTCTTGGTGAATGTAGACAAACAAAAGCGACTCTTTTGGTCAATCTCTGAATGAATGAGACAACCTTAAACAACACTTAGACTTAGTTCCTTTTATGCGCATATGAATGTTTTGGGCAATATCTACTTTTACGAATATTTACGTTTTTCTCAATTTTGTAGTCTTGGATAGATATTATTTCGGTGCCTCACGAATATTGAGGTTATCTTTGAGTATTGATATCTTCTTGAATCTTCAATAACTCTTGGGTCTTGAGTATCTTACGAGTTTTCGGTGTCTTGATGACATCTTGAGTCTTCAATGTCTTGATGACATCTTGAGTCTTGATGTCTTGATAGCTTCTTGAGTCTTGATGTCTTGATTACTTCTTGAGTCTTGATGTCTTAAGCAAATTCTTGAGTCTTGATGTGTCTTGATTGACATCTTTGAGTCTTCCTTTGTCTTCGTTACTTATCTTGAGTCTTGGTGTCTTGACAACTTCTTTGAGTCTTGACAACTTCTTGAGTCTTGAAAGAACTTCTCGAGTCCACCTATGTAGACAAAATTTGTTGAAAGCGTTTTGCGATGGAGAACTCTAAGAGAGGATCTCTATCGACAAATCATGGGATAAAGCTATCACAGAAGGATTGTCCTTCTGTTGAAGCTGATATCAAACACATGAAAGATGTTTCATATGCATATGCAATTGGGTCAATCATGTACACCATGACTTGCACTAGGCCAAACGTGGCCCTCACGAATTTATCAACATCATTTGGTAGATACCAGAATCCGGTGACTCTCCTTTGGATTCTTTGTCAAGACCATTCTGAAGTATCTCATATGATTTAAAGAATATTTTCTTGTCTATGGTGGACAGTCAGAACTAGTAGTGACTGGTTAAGCTGAAATAAGTTTCCAATCCTACTGTGATGATTACAAATCACAGTCAGGTTACGTTTCACTCTCAATAATGGTGATAGGTCGGTTGGAATAGTTCAAGCAAATTTTTTTGCATATTCAACAACGAAGTTGAGCACATTGTTGTATCAGAAGCCTCAAGGAGGCTGTCTGGATTTTATAGTTCTTAAGAGAACTAGGGGTAGTTTCGAGTGCCAGTTGTCTAAGAAAGTTGTATTAAGACAACGTTGGTGTGAATACGCAAGCAAAGGAACCGAAATCAGCAAATAGAAATAAGCATGTACCTAGACTTATCATTTGATCCGAGAGATCATAAGGATAAGAGAAATGGAATTAAAATCTATTCCCACATATTTAATTTGGAAGATCATTTCACCAAGACACTGAGTGTTCATGTACACACTAGTCATTTGATGGTCTAGAGGTTTAGACATGTAGGTGATTGACGGAGATTGTTAGTGTTAGTATCCTAGAGACAATCTATTGTAAATACATAATACTAGATGATATTCAGTTTGATTTAATATTATAGTTCATTTAATATAAACGCATGACAATACACTTGTTTGAATATTATGTTTGATTGTTTGCATTTATTCATGTAAGTGTTCTCATGAGTCATTGCTGTCATTGAGGTTGTGAGAACTCAGATGACTTAAGCATGATTCTCAAATAGCCCCAATCAAGGATCATCAAGAATGGGATATTGATGATGCAATGGAGATTGGTGTGCGATTTGCATCATACTCTTAGAGAGTGTAGTAAGATCTCACTTACTATGAGATAATAGGTATCTCATCATGGATGCACAAATACCTTAGAGGGTATTGGTATACCCATCCGAGAAACCGTTTGATGTAAGTCCACAATATGTGTCTACGGGTATCTCGATTAGTGGGAACGATGCGATACTCCTTTGACTTGAGGTCAATACGCACGACATGTGTGGAGTGATGAACTTTGACCATGACCGATGCTTGCACCCGTATATGGGTAGATATGACTTGGATTGGGTTCATCACGAAGTGCATGTGTGTGGTAGTTGAGCTAAGAATATGATTCATTCCTCAATGTGGATTAAGAGAAGAACTCATCTTCTCATCATAATTGGATCTAAGTCATTCGGCGATGCACGTCAACTTAGACTTTGTGGCAAAGTGTGAAATACATGATCAATTAGTGATTAGAGATAATATGATTAAGTTATTTGGATAGACAACTTCATCATGTTCAAGATTTAATCAGTATTCGCGAATGAAAAGGAGGAATTCGTAATAGCCCATGTTTCAGATTCTGGTAGTTGCACATTTCCTGCAAGCGTACCTCATATATTGAGAATGCCCGATTTATTGTCTAGGGTTCAATTAAGACAGATTAGTTTGACTAATCGCTCGATATATATGAGGACTATGGGTCCACAACAAGTAATGGTTGTTTACTAATTATAGTTGGTTGATTAAATGTTAAATTGGATTTAATATTTAATTTATGGAGAATTAATTAATAATGGATTAATTTGGAATTAATTATTATTACTATTTAATTAAATTAGATTTAATTAAATAGAATTCCCAATAATAATATATGGAATATTATTATTATAGGATTTAATATATATGGAATCAAATCCGTAGAGATTTGATATACATGGAATTTACTCGTATTTAATTATGCAATTAATTGTTCGTTGTTGGTGAACTGTTTATTTCCGCTGTGCATGTATTACGTGTTTACGTGCCTCTAAATTCCAACAGACTCTTCCACCTCTGTTGAGGACAATGCTAATGAACGTCGTGCACGTGGAACAACTGCACTTGGACGTCGTACCCGTGAAGGTACCCCCCTTGCTTCTCCACCGCCCCACTTTAGACCAAGCTCGGTTGCATCGTCTTCTCCGTTTAAAAATATTTGAAGATCACTGTGTTGATCAATTTCCGAATATTGTGTTGTTTTAATGTTAGAGTTGCTTATGAATAATTAACTGTCTTGATGTGTTATTTTCTTTGTTTTGTTGAATTTAGGGTCCAGTATTATGTAGTAGGTGCCACTTGTGCTATGCACCTAAATAGTGAAGACATATGCAATTTATTCATGTATTAATGAATTTGTGTGGTTCATGTAAATGTTGGCATGAGGGAATTAGATGCAATTTCAATTTGATAGCTTTCATGCAAATGCTATTATTTCATCTGTAGCCTGTGTTGGCAAACACTACCAAAAAGAATATATTCCTTATGACATTTAGAAAACCAATGCAAAAGAATCAAATCTTTATCCCATAAATAATGTATTTAGATACCCCACGAGCATATAAAGTTGCCATAATCATTCACATGAATATATTCTCATCATCATTATTGAATCGGTTTGTCTTGTAGCAACAAAATAAGTGATATAAATAGGACACAGACACATTACATTGTGTAGTGTCTTCTATACTTTGGCCAAAACACACAAGTCGTTTCCAAAAAAAGAAAAAAAAAAGATGGCCGATTCAGAAAGGAATGTCTCAGATTCAAAAGGAAAGAATGAGGTGTTCTGTGATAGCGAGTGGTCTGTCAAGATTGAAAAAAAGTTTTTCGATGCTTATCGAAAGAGGTACAGATTGGTAACTTCTTACCTTCAGGGTCTAATAATGTGGTTGCCATACGAAATGTAATGCAAGTTATCAATGAGGAATTTCATAAGAATTTCGATTATAAATACTGTGTTCAACAAGTACACAAACTTCGTTGTCGATATCAAACTTTTCTCAACATTACGCAAATGAGTGAGGTCAATATCAACTCTGAAATTGGCATGGTAGAGTGTACTGAAAATGAGTGTGTTGGGATATTTTAGTTTTGATGAATTATGCCAAAACATTATCAACTTGTGTTTTTGAAGCTAATCTACAGATAACAAGTTGAGGGGGAACGAGAGAACAAATTGAGGGGGAACTCACGAAATCAGACAAAGATGATCGAGATCAGACGAGACTGCAGATGAGACTGATCGAGATCAGATGAGTAAGATGAGTTCCGGAGTTAACTGATGAGCTGAGCAAAATCAGAAGATAAGAAAAGCTAAGCCAGCTGATCAGAAGAATCAGAAGGTCAAATGATCGAGATGACGAAGCGAACTCGATCGGAAGACCGGATCGGATGATCGGGATGACTGATCGAAGACCGGATCGAAGAGGAGGTCACAGATCGGAAGAGGAGCCCAGATGAGACCGGTCGAGATCGACGTGATCGATCGACGCGTGTCGAGATCAGATATGAAGACGAGCAGATGATCAAAATCAGACATGATTGAGATCAGATGTTCTAAACTGATATGCTAACCTGATGTACTAATCTGATGCATATAAACTGATATGTTGACTGTTGTTGCTATCTTGATCGATCATGTGAATTTGATCGATCAAAGGAGAAGAAATCGGATATCGAAAACCCAATCTGCATACCGGATCGGGAAAGAAGTCATCGGAAAGAAGTCGTGCGAAGTCATACTCCACCGAGAATCGAAAGCTGGCGATGATCAGTTAGCACGAAATGCTAGTGACACGAGGTCGGGATGTCGAATTAAGAAGAATTTGAACTCGATGGCTTCGAGTGTCGATATGCTGATCGATACAAGATCCATTGAAGAGAAGTCATTTGAATCAAGAATCCACGAGTCAAGGAAGCTTTGAATTTGAAGAAGCCGAGGATCGAGACAATCTGAAGAATATAGTTAGTTAGATTCGGTGGCGTGGACCAATGAGAGGAAGACAACCAGCCTGAAGAAGCTGCTGTACTTACAAGAATAGTATGGATTTGAATGTGATTCTCTCCAACGGTAACATTCAAATCCACACTATAAATACAAGTTCTTCCCTCATTATCAGGTGTGGAAAAATGCGTGAAACATCCATCAAGCCAAATAATCAAAGCATTCCCACCCTAGAACACAAGTCTGTATATACACGCATATATTCAAAGAGTGTTCTAGAATCCAATTTAAGCAACCCACGATGTATCCTAAGCTTAGAGAGATTTTCCCATCCTTAGCATCGAGGCTAAACAAATGTAAGGGAAAATCTTAACCTAGTTGGAAACCAAACAAACCTTACCCAAATCAGTTTGATAGGATAAGTTTGTAGGTGAGTGTGAACTCGGTAAACATCTAGCAATCCTGAAAGGGAGGGTAGGCAATCCCGTGAGGGTGATAAGTCCCGTTTGAGTGTGAACTCGATAAACATCTGTTGGGTGTTGAACTAACACGTTAAACTAAGTCCAGTTGGTTTAGTAGGTGCCCCTGATGATAGGGAAGAGTGGATGTAGGAGTTGGACTCCGAACCACTATAAAATCGTGTGTTCTTTACTGCTTTATGTTCTTACTTGTCATATGCATTTGATTATAAGCAAAACACACACATCGTTCTTAAAAGCAAAAATCTGAAATCACTCTGCCCTCACCCCTGTTTTATATGCATCTCATGAAAAGTTTGCTTCCGCACGCGCAAAATGGGTTTTCCACCGGGACCAACAGAGTGGGATATCATCTGCAAGGTAATACCAATTTTTATCACAAGACTATTTTTTATAATAGATTTTATGTTGGCTAATTGGTTTTGGTATTGTTTTGAATTGTAGACAGAAAAGCTTGGGAAGGTGTATAAAGGTTTATTATTTCGTATCGATAAATTATTGTGTTATATTAAGTTCGTTATAATAAAATTTTGTAACAATATTGTGCTTTAGTTGAAATACCATTGCGAGCCTTATCTCTCTACAAAAGAACAAAATATATTCTCAACATGAAAAAGTTGATAATAATAATAATAATAATGGGCATATATTCGTTGGCCTATAAATATATGAAACATTTGTGTCCATAATCACATCTTTTGTCCATCAATTTTCCTCCTTCATTCTACACTTAAACTTTTTTTTTTAAATTAATGGCCAACCCCCACACAGGTTACCAGGATCGTTTTTTTTATCGTAAACCATGGTCTAAAGAAATGACTACGTATCTTGTTGAGTATCTAGTGAATGAGAGAGTTAACGGGAAATAGGACCCGAGTATCTATGCCCATAACGTAAATCAAGTTGCGAATGCCACTGACCTTCTCAATGTTGTATTCAGCACATAAATCCCCCTCGAAGATTCATCATCGAGTTTGTATTTTAAGAGAAAGGTTTCGTTCATTTAAACGGGTCATAGAGTATCCAAATGTTTATTGGGACGCTGTCAACAACGTTGTTTATGCAACACCTGCTACTTGGGTACTACTTAAACAAGTATGTTTATAAAGTTATCTTATATATATATATATATATATATTTATCTTTACCATAATTGTACCTTAGTTTTTACAATTTGATTGTGTTATAAGGATCCTATGGTGAAGGCATACAAGTATCAAGGTGATCTATTATTCGACGAGTTGAAATTGCTAATTAGATATTTATAAGGATCTAGTTGTGTTATGATATTATGGTTGTGGACGTAATATTAAACATGAAGAAAAGTATGTTGTTAATCTGTTGAGTATCAGAGTTGTGTAACAATCTTGATCCGTCATATTTTATCTAAAAATCAAATTTAGTTCAACTTAAAACATAAAACAAGTAAATATCTAAAACCTGCATTTTATCAGATAGAACCGTACTCCAATAAAAGAGACCACCAACATATATATGCACATTTTCCCCATAAACATTACTAATAATACTGCCACACACTGAGTTCGTCAAAAAGACTATCATAAGTAATTCAAAATAAAAAAAAGTACCATAACCCTATGTACCTAGTTCCATCTTCATTGTAGTTTAAACAAAACAGAATACATAGCAAGCAGCAACCATAATATATTCAAACTTCATCACGAAGCAACATAAGTACCAACTCGACCCTATCAGCCTCAGGCAATGAAAAGAAAACATCTGTGTTTTCAACACTACGTGCAATAAGGGAAGTGGCACGTAGCATCTCCTGCTTGGTGATCAGGTTCATCGATGAGACAGATTTGTAGATCTCGCATCTAGCAGCAGCGCTGTCCTGCTCAAAGCCAATCCTTTGAGCTATCTCACCAAGCCTAGCAGTCCCCATGTCACAGAACCCCTGCATCACTATAATAAATGGATCCGGAGTTGTACGACTCTTCCGTTTCTTACCACTGTTGGTGCTCTTATCCATCTCGCTACCCAGCGTATTTCCAGTTGGAGTCTGGTTTTCACCTTCATGCTCCTCATTCACCCTTGTAGAAATATCATCTCCATCGTTATCCGGATTATCACCATTCGGAAGAGGAGTGACTGCATTGAAAAAGTCAGAAGCTCCCTCACCCGTGGCCCTTGAGACTCCAAATATCTCACACCAATCACCATATAAGGGTCATGACTTATGCTTCATCAATCTAGCATTAGGGTCCTACTACAAATTATAACAAAAAAAAAAAAAAGCATTAACAACTCAAATGTTATTATGACATCATAATTAGAAACACTTTTTAGAGTATACACATCATATAGAAACAATAGGAGTTCATAACATCAACACTTAAACGTTACTGTTGTGCATTAATGAGTTACTGGATATTTACATGCACATTTGACACCAACACATCAACAATATGTTATTAATTCCAATGCTTTTTAACAACAGTAAATCTAATATTTTAAATTCAGTTTCCATCATATTTTAAAGCAGTAATTCAGCAATTTTAAAATCATTTTCCAAACTTTTCAACAGCAGTAAATCAACAAGTTTCAAAGTATTTTCCAACACTTTTTAACAACAGTAATTCAGCAAGTTTAACATCAATTTTCCATTCTAACCCCACAATATAATTCACTTTGATATGAAATTTCCAATAACTATTTCCAAAACATTTCTAAGGTCTAAAACAACAATAGCTTACACCATATAACTCCTAAAAAAAAATTGTCATTTAAGTACACTATAGATTACACCATTTAAGTACTAAAACAGAAAGTCCAAAAAACAGCATAAATATGAAATTACCCTAACAATTTCAACCCACTGCTCATCAGTTGCTTCAATCATGTTGGTGCTCGAATCCAACCCAACTCCAGTCCTCGACAGCATCTCAAAGATGGTAAGGTAGTTCATTTTCCATACAGTTATACGTGATGTGATATGTGGCTTTAGGGTCGAGCGGGTTTAGTGAAAGCGAAGTCTAGAGGGAGGGTGAATAGACTTACGAAAACTTTTGTGCGGTCAGTGTGAGGCGATTAACTTTGATCGAGTCGCGAGTGAATCGGTTTGGGTCGATAACCAACTTCTTGATCGCTGAAAGGCAGATCGGTTCGGTAACTATCGGTTTAAGCGATGTGTCGCGGAAGCTTAAGTTTTACCGTGTGAAAACCCGGTTTTGATAAATCGATTTCAAAGTTAATCTTTTAATCGAGTTATTTGAAGTGTCGGGTTTGATCGGATCGAAGCTTGGTGCTAGTGATCTCAACTTGGAATATGTATGCGCTTTAAAGGTTGTGTGCGATTAGGTATGTCGTTAATCAAAGCGGTAAAAGGCACACAAGATTTATAGTGGTTCGGACAAACCCAGTCCCACGTCCACTCTTCCCTATCACAAGGGCACCTACTTAACCAAGCTGGACTTAGTTTTATGTGTTAGTCCAACACAAGACAACCGACTAGATGTTTAAAGAGTTCACACTCAACCCGATCGAGAGATCGTAACTAGAAACCCTGATGCGAAATCTTGCTAAACAACTTAACCTAACTTGGGGGTTTGGGTAAGATTGTTTGGTTCCAACTTATGAAATCTTTTCTTGCGTATAAGCAGCCTAACATCTAGATGAAAAGATTTCTATGCTAAGAACTTATGGGATGAACACTTAATAAAAATAATCTTCTTGATCGTGTTCTTCGTGCAAAAATCTGATATTAGCTTGAGCTTCTTGATTGTTCAGTGTTTCCGTTTTTTTTCACTCTAAAGTGTAATCCCATATATATAGACCTTGAAATCAAAGAGCCGTTGGAGAGCAATTTGAATTTCAGGCTATATTTGGTAGACTTGCAGGCTTGATGTGCGAAGCCGAGGAGCGACATGGCCAAAAGCGTGAATTTGTACTTTGTAGCCATTACGAGAGGTAGCATCAAATCCATAATTACGGCTCCGATCATACGTGTCTTGTTCTTATTGGATAGCAGACTCACTTTTCAGTGTTGTTCTTCCAACTAAGCTTGACATTCTTCTTGTTCAGATCATAGACGTATGATTAGGTGAAACATCAGATTTCACTTTGGTGAGTGACTGATCGATCTGGCCCGATCGGTCTACACGATAGAGTCTTCAGTCTTTGGTTGACTTAGCTTCAACTAGCGGACTCGGTGATGTAGGTCTTACGTGCGATCATCCTGGAAGTCATCGATCTTCAAGTATCTTGAATTTGAGCTTCATGACTTGGTGAGATATCGACTAGATCGATTGATCGATCTTGTTCTTGTCTTGTATTACGCCCGCGGGATATCACCGTCTTTTGAGTCTTCAGATCTGACCTATACATATTGAGTTTCCCCCTCAATATGTGACCTATCTATTTCATCAGTTGTTCTATACAATCATTATCAATTTGGTCTCCTATAGCGAGTAATATAAACATCGATCATTACTTAGTCCGATTTGGTCCTATTACATGTGTTTTTGGAACTTTCATCAAAACTATAAATTTCCCAACAATTTCCCCCTTTTTGATGAAACCAAAACACTTTGAGAAACCAAAAACAGTTGATAAAAAATAGAACAGTTAAGAGCATATAATCAGAAGACAATGAGACTTTGTCTTAGGATCAGAAAAATAAACTTTTCTCATTAAAGAATGATGATTACATGTTACATCAGAAAAGTTTGAAAATAAGAGCAGCTGATCCTGAGTAGTCTTCTGATTCTTCACTCTTTAGGCTTGTATCCTTCTGGCATCTCTCTTTGATCTTGAGGTACGTTGAAAATCTGATAAAGTTTCCATTTGACATCATCAGTCTGCTGAGGATCAGTTATGTGCGTTCTGCGCAGGATGTCAAAATAGAATCTTTGAAATGCCAGTCTGTCAAATGAGCCATCTGCCTTCTTCGAGTACTCCATCAGATCATACTCTTGGCGAGTTATTTTTACATTGATCAGCTTGGCCTCATTTTCCAGATACTTCAGAAAATCCGGGTATTTATTTTCTAACCAGTTGAGGAATTCTTCATCAGGAGATTCTTCTTGTGGAACAAGATTGAGAACAAAGGCATCCAGAAGCCATTCACTCCTGATCTTATTCCATTCCTCAAATTTCTTGGCATGCGCAGCAGTTTTTGGGATGATTTCATCAACTCTTGCTGGCAGCTTAGGTTCTGGTACGGATTTTCCAGCCCTTCCTTTCTTCACTCTCAATTTGAATTTCTTCTTCAGATTTTCTGCCTCTGCCATTTTTTCTGCCCTTCTTTCTTCTTGGCTTTTTCGGGCTTCTTCAGCTATCTGCTCTTTGGACATCTTTTTCACCAAGATGTCAATTTGGTTGTGCTTCTTGTGACTATCTCAGTCCGAGTTTGTGATGTCCCTGCACCTGTTATGTCAGTTGGTTTCTCATTCTGTCCTTCCCCCTTTTTGGTTTGATCAAAAAGAGTAGTGAGGTGGGAGGTCAGAGAACCAAAGTTGACTGCGATCGCCTTGTTGAGATCTGCAACAGATATGCCTTGAGTTTGAGCAGTTAGATTTTGAATCGTCGATATCAGCTCAGTCTTGACAGATTCCATGGCAGTAGAGAGTGTTTTAATCAGTTTGTCAAGTTTCTCTTCTGTCAATTCTAGCTTGTCAGTGAGCATCAGAAAAGAAACTTGTTGTTTATCCACTGAAGTCGATTTGGCATCAACGGTCTTTATCGGTTCGGTATGCGCGGTGTTACACCGTTTGGGAGAAGCGATCTTTGATTGCCCCAATAACGGGAAATAGCCAATTCCCTTTGATCATTATTTCTTTGATGGCAATCTGCCTTTGATCATTCTCGATCCCTCAACTTCTTCTTTTCGAGAGATCTTTGAGACAAGATTTGATCTCGAAGTTGATCGGTAGTGACATGTGATGTTGGAATTTGGTGTCACTTGATCGATTCGATTGTTTGTGCCTCCGGTGGTTGGTCATGAAGCTATGACACCGGCTCCACTATCATCGGCTCTGCATCCTTCATGATGGCATCTGCTTGGGAGCTTTGTCGGCAATCTCGGTTCGTCTGTTAAAGCAACCCTAGCTTCTGTGGATCGAGTTTTGAGCAGATTTAGATTGATTATCTCATTTGGTGATCCCACTCTAATGATTTCCTCGTGTCGAAATCGAAAGTCGCAAAACTCATCCGCACCGCCCATCTGTTCAATAATTATTATAAAGTGCGAGAAGCTTTTTAATCGAAGATCTCTCGGTGAGGATCTCCATAACTTCTTCTCTTTTTTGGCGGGTTAGGCGACCCGATTACGGATACAACTCATCAATTTCTCTTTTCGATTAGCATTACGATCAATTTCCGGTTATGATCTTTGTTGATCCGGACTCGGGGAAATTATCGTCGGTCGGTTTGATGAGATGTGGAAGGTTCTGGTTGTGCTTGGAAGCGGTGGAAGATGGGTGGTCGGTTCGACTGCGAAGTTCTCAGCGTGGAAGCGAATTATACAGTTCCACATCGAGTAAAGCTTTACGGATTCATGATGATCTTTATTTTCGAGGTTCTTGAGGTGGAAGGATAGGAGAGACATGCTTTGACCGTTAGTCGAGTGGTGAATCAATTTGGTTTTTGGAGAAAATGAATCGAGCGGCCAGGCTTCTTCCTCCGAATGATCTGGCGAGCTTCGGAGAAGCTGCTGTCGATGCTTCACGATTTTTGTGGTGCAACAGAGATTTCCGCGCTCCTTCTTCATCGACTCATCTTCTAGCATCGAGTCATGGGGGCTTGCCTTCTTGCCCCCTCTTCTCTGGGCCTTCACCGGTTTTTTTTTTCTTCTTCTTGGGGGCATCTGGTGGGCCTTCAGGGGCGTTCACCACCGAGGTGATTCGCCAAGATCTGGTGTAGAAAAAGTTGCCTTCTTTTTTTCCTTTCTTTGACTTTGGGGGGTTGGTTGCATATCATCGTCGGTGGCCAAAAATGGTGAAGTGGCTGTGAGAAAAGCCTTATAGGACTTGGTCCATTCTGTTCCCATTTGGCCTTTGGCATTTTATCCTGTAGGATAAGCGCAACCTTGTTGAGATTTGTTGATCTTTTTCTTGAAATACCGCCTCCCTTCATCAACTCCAAATTTATCATGTTCTTGGAGTAGAATGGCCTTCGAAACCCATGCCAATTGATGTTCTTGGCCATCAATTATTGCGACCATCTTTGTCTGGTTTTGCCGGATGTAATAACATCTAAATTTGAATGCAATACCCATAATTGTTTTTGACAAAATGTCAAACAACAATCGGTATTTCATCTTGAGCATTGGCGACAAAAAACGACGTATGATGTTTGTCGGCCTCTCTCGAAAAACTCTTTTACGATCGGCTCATCTTCGTTCTCCTGTAATGGAAAGCGGAGATCCGTCCTTTTGGTAAATTTGAGCAGGCCGGGTTATATCATTATTCGTCGATCGATTTCTTCGCGGATCACGAAAAGTAGTTCTTCTCTGGAGCATCCGTATCCACTCTTAAATTCCTTAGGAATTCTAGTGCTTCATCTTTGCATCCTTTGGATTTGTTGAAGCGGTATAAAATTTCTCAAGGCACGCTTTTCGCGAGAATTTGCTCAACCTCCATGGATTAGGATCGAAAGTGATATTGGTATGCGAACTTATCATCCACAATCTTTGTTGCCGATTCGCATAGTTGCACATTATATTACCCATACCGTGAGTGATCATCTCTGAGATAAGATAGATTAGGTTAAAAATTGTGCATTAATACAAAAGAATATCACCTGGCGGAAACTAAGAAACAATAAAGCATAACACAGAATAAAAGCATTTAAGATCAATGGATTTAAAAAAGATACATCAAATAAACACAAATTACCAGATTCTGTTTTTCTTAAAGATGATTTTGAAACTTAGGAAAACACTTTGAATCTGAGAGAAGTGTCTGGAGTTTTCGGAGAATAAATCGCAAGTTTGTGAAATGGAAAACTACGGTATGTTTTGATGAACTTTATAAATACGAGGAGGGAAAAAAAGACAAGATTTGGAAGATCAACTGTTTGAAAAGATTAAACGCTCTAGATTAAGCGGTTTTGATCGTAGGGTCAGGAAAAAGCACGTACGAAAACCTTTTGGATTTAAAAGCACGTTTAATAGCAGTTAATACATGTTCCCCACGTCCGCATTAAATGATTTGCAGGGAATACGTCACAAGGATAATGGGTACAGTAAGGCAAATAATATCAGATAAGATCCGATAAATAAGCAAAGAACAAGAGAAAGAAAAGCGTGTCGGTTGGTGATATTGTGTCGATCAATACCACTTGTCCATGTTGATTTCACTTGTTGATCTTAGTATTCTGCCTAAGCCTTAAAATTTCCCAACTGATCCTTTTAACTGATCTTCTTCACTTGCATCTGATTTGTTGAGGTTTCAAGCTCAACTGATCTTCCTTGAATACGTCTGATTTCCCTTCTGATCCTCCTTGATCAGTTGAAGTTCCCCCTTCAACTGATATTTATGTTTTTCCCAAAGACTGATGTATCTGATTTGTTGGAGTTTTAAGCTCAGCTGATCTTCCTCATCTGATCAGCTTTGTATGTATCAGATTTTGGTTGACCTAATCTGATTCTTCTCAAGTCGATCAATTCTTGGAATAAGTGTTACCGCCAAAAACTTAGTCTAGAATAGTAGTCTCTATTCCCTAAGTTGGTAGCGATTTGTTTTATCGTAATTATCGTGCGAATCTTTTGATATTTCAATCGTAGTAAATTTATCCGATTACCGGTCGTGATTCCTACATTTGTCCTTTTGGTGCGATTTCTCTAAAAGGTTTTGAGAACTTCGAATTTGCATTTGCACCCTTGCTTGGCCTCTATAAATTGGACCAAATGTTTTACACAACATAACCCATTCACCATACTTATCTTCTTTGTAGAATCATGTATCTGGTGAACCCTTATTTCGGTGAAACTTTAGGCAAACACCTTTACCCCCTTTTTCAATGATTTCACTTCTCAAATCAACCCTGTCGTCCCTTATCCTTATTTTTTAAATGTCGTCATCAAAGATTTCACATACGATTGTTGCAAAGCTTCTCTACCACCACGGGTGGCGAACTCTTTGCAACCGAGAAGACACTTCTCCTAACCGTATGCACCTTTGTGTGTCTATCGTTATAGCGTAACCCATCAACGGACTTCGGTGCGAAAATGAACATGAGTTTGATATCTGGTGCGATCGCATAACAACGGTGATGTCCGTATATCAACTCACCATTTAATGTTGGAGAGCCCAATGACTCTTTCTTAGGGCTCCGGCTTAAAAAATCTATCAAGGCATTTGTGCCGCTCCTTTGGTTTTAGCTTGACTAGCGGCTTTAGGATTTCTTTAAAGCCTCTCTCACCCTTGTTAAGTGGGGGAAAATGAGAGCATCAGATTTAAAATATCTCTCTCCCCTGCTCTACTTGGGTTAGGATGAGAGTTTAGGGTTATAGGTTTAGGGTTTTTTGTTATGACTTTTGTACTGACCTCCGGGTCCTTTGTACTTGTATCTTGTAATGTAATCTGACTTTCGGGTCTTTATCAATGAAAAGTTCTATTATTCCATTGCTGTGTAAAATTCCTGTATCCTTATGCGATTTTAAGCTTTAATCTTGTGAATACCACTTGTGAATCTTTCTTGTTGAATATCAGCTTAATCGACTTACAAAGATGTAAAATAACCCAACTGATTTAATCAGATATTCCTTTTAAATTGAGCGTTTCCTTTAATCTGATAAACCTTAAATCTGATCAGTTCCTTTAAACACGATAATCTTGTAACATCGATCGATTTCTCACATCCGGTTCCTTGGTGATCTTCGATCGATTGAGATACCAAACTCAATGATTCCTTTCAACTTGGTTAGTCTCTTAACCAGCTGGTTCTGGAGATCATTCCATCAAACATTTTAGGTGCATTTTCTCCAAGATCCAGAAGGCCTAGCACATTGCATAATTCTCTGAATCGATCTCGGCTAGTGGCTTGGATTTAGAATATCGACTTTTACGTATATCGGTATGAATCTTTTTCCATTACGATACTCTTCTTTTCAACATGATCTCTTATAAAATGGTGTCGACATCCACATGCTTGCATCTTGTATGTAGAAGCGGGATTACGAGTGATTGCAATAAGCACTTATTATTGTCGAGAAAATAGGTACATTCTTAGCTTCAATGTTATAATCCTCGGGGCCGACTAAGCGAAAGCGATTGGGAACAATGACTTCTGCTGACCATATATTACCTTGATAGTAGATGTTGCAACCGATGTGCCCTTCTTTGAAAACCACGAGATCGGTTTACTTCCTAAGAACCGACAAGTTCACGAGGTGGAGTTTACGTCAATCTTGCAACCTCCATAATCGAATCGAGAATACCCACTAAGCACTAGATTATCATCATCGATGGGTAAAATAAACCAAGGTTTCTTGTCCCTTAAGATACTTAAGAATCCGCTTAGTGCTTCTAGGTGGCTTATCATTGGATTTGCACGAAATCGCGGCACATACACCTCTGCGAAGGTTATATCGGGTGGTTTTGGCAATCGGTATAGTAGAGATCAATGAGAGCCCTATATTCTTCTCGATTTGTTTTCGACCATCCTCATACGGATCCATCTTGAATCCGGTCATCATAGGAATTTTGGCTTCCTTACAATTTTGAACTCCAAACTTAGCCAATAAATTCTAGTGTACTTTGCTTTGGCGAGATGAATATCCCTTCGCACTTTGCTTCACCGAGAGGGAGAAAGTAATTCATCGACCCATCATGGATATCTCGAACTTCCCTTGCATCGGTTCTTTGAATCTTTCACATAGACTTTTGTTGGGAGATCCGAAGATGATGTCGATCCACGTAGATCTGAACCATCGAATATCTTTTCCATCTTCTATTCGAATAAGGTTACGTCCCTTTATTCCTTTAGTGAACCCACTTTCGATCAAGAACCGAGAGAGAGTGTATCATACCAAGCTCGAGGAGCTTTTTTGAGCCATAAAGAGCTTTTAAATAAGCAGTACACTTGGTTGCCCTTTTCAAAGCACGGAGGTTGTTCGACATAAACTTCCTCTGCTAGTACCCCGTTTAAGAAAGCACTCTTTCGTCCATCGATACAAAGTGAACCCTCGTGGGAAGCATATGCGTAAAGCAAACCCGAAATGGCTTCTAAGCGAAGCGGTGCAAAAGGTCTCATCATAATCAATTCCTTACGATTGTGAATACCCCTTAGCAACAAGTCTTGCCTTATTTCTCGTGATGACATTTTTCTCATCTCTCTTGTTCTTGAAAACCCACGCCGTGCCAATTCGTCTTGATGATTTGGTGCATCTACCGGTTCCCAAACTTAATTTAAGCCGAACTGTTCGGCTCTTCTGCATGGCTAGAATCCGACTTGCGTCTTGTAGAGCTTCATCTATTGTTGTTGGTTCCTTCATAGACAGATAACAGCAATACATGGCACTTTCACCAATCTGATATCTAGTTTTAACTTTATCAGATGGGTCTCCGATTATCAGATCAGTTGGATGACTAGTTATCCAGGTCCTTCTGTTCTGATTTGCGTCGGTTTGGAGAACATCGTCCGTTTCTGATAAAATTTCATTACTAGCGGTTGGGAGTGGTGCAGAGTTATGATCCACTTGATAAGAACAAGTCTCAGCTGATGTTGGACTCATCATGTCGCGATGTACATTCGTGGGAACTTCAGATGTTCCCCCGAACCGGATGGTTCGGTTGATCTTTATCTCATTTATATCGAACTTCTTTCATCAACAGTTTTTTTCGTACCTTAGGATCTGAATGATCTGGTGAATCAGCTAGATTTGGAATGTATATTGTTACAGTTTTTGATTCTTTTTCCTTGATCGTTAGCTGATCCATTTTCTGAACATCAGGTTTTTGTTGATCAGGTACATCTTGTTCTGCGGCAGATTTCTCTTGTTCAGAAGATGCTTCATCAAAGACTACATGGGGTGTTTCTTCCACAAGTAGGGTTAAATGCATTGTAAACCCCGAAAGCCTTGCTAGATGAGGAATATCCTAAGAATATACCCTCATCGACTTGGCCTCAAAAGTCTTCAATGACTCTTCCCATTGTTGTGTATGAAACACTTACACCCAAAAAACATGGAAGTAAGAGACCACGAGGTTTTTGTCCTTCCACAGTTCATAGGGTGTTTTGTAGTGAGCCTTAGTCGAAGACATACATTACGAGTATGGCATGCGATGTTGATTCTTACCTTGAAACGGCTTGGTATCGCATGTTAAATTAACATTGTGCGGCGAACTTCTTTGAGAGTTATGTTCCTCCGTTCATTTTACTCCATTCTTGTTAGGCGTCCTCGCGGCTGATGTTTCATCTTTGTATACCAAACTTAGAGCAAAAATCAGTAATAAAAGAGTTCAAAATTATGTACCTTTATCGTCGATTTTTACTGGCGACACCCTTCTCATTTTGTAATCTTTTTTAGCATTTCGGGTATCTTCGTTTGTCGTCTCATTCTTCTTGTGTAAGAATATAACCGAGTAAACTTGGAATAGTCATCCACGATTACGAGTGTATTTTTCGTCCGTTATTTGGTGTAATGGTCCAAATAGATCCATATGAAGCATTTTGCGGTACTTTCTGCTTTGGCCCGGTCAGGAATTCCCTTGAATGAAGCTTTTGACTGTTTTCCCTTCGACATGCAAGACATGTCCGATCCTTTGAAAATACTTCATTCGGAAGTCCTTCCACTAGAGACATCCTTGCTTTATCTTATTAAGAGTTTTAAAGTTAGGATGATTTCATTCTTTTTGTGCGAGCCAATTTCGCTACTTTTGGAACTCTTGACAATCGAGCATGCATTTCTTGGGCAATTTGTTCAATCAATTTGTGTAGATCGTCCCTTTCCTTGAACCAGATTAGCAAAAATCTGTTGAGTGGCTCGATTCTTGATAGTGCATTGATCGATCGAGAACTCAACCTTGAATCGTTGTCGCGAAATTGTGAAACCAATAATAGGTTGTGCTTGGACCTTCGACATACGAGACTCGATTACTTGTACATCATCATTCTCTAAGGTTAGAACCCTTTGGTATAACCAAAAGTTATCATCACCGAAAAGAGTACCACGCTGACCTTTACATTCTATGTAAGAGCCGAGGAGATGTTTGCTTCGGTCATGTGCCTTGAGCATCCACTATCGATGTACCCGGATAGTTGTTTGCACACCTCCTTTGTTGGCGGACCCACGCGAACACGCAATCGATCGGGCTTTAGGTACCCCTTTTGGATTGGGTCCCGAGGGGTTAGGATTAGTTTTGGGGATCCATACAAAGCGAAAGCACTTCTATTGTGATCGGTTAGATCGGAAGGCCTGATTTGTCTCCCATACATGTCAACATAATCATCGTCTCTTTATATGCTTTTTTTTTTGTATGATTATTAGTGTGAACCTTGGATGACTTCGAGAATACTTGGGATTTATCTTTTTTGTTTTGTCTTCTTTTTATCGATTAATGGTTCAAAGTCGTGACGACCTAGATTTCTGATTATAGGGGTAGGTACGACTGCTACCATCAAAAGATTCATATCTTTTCGGCATAGGTGGTTTTTGCAGTTTACCTGATGCATGCTTATTAGGCAGCTGACCTTGATTGGGTCTCAGATTGTACTTCCCTTTTACAGGTTGTCTTTTCTGATTCCTGATCTGTTGATTAGGTTGAGGTTTTCTTCGAAGAACCGGGTTCTTTGTTGATTCCTCGGTGATGCTTTTACCGATTAGGGTCCATTTATGTTCCCTTTCTGGTTAGGCACCTGCCTTACCTGCTCAACTGGTCCTTTTCCCTTATTAGATACATGTTTGGCTTTTGGTGTATCTTTGTCAGAAACTCGTTTGATTACACCTTTTTGAGATGAATCAGCCGGGGCTTTTGAGGATGTGGAAGGGTTCTCATAGCCAAGTCCCTTCTTATTAATCGTTGTTGAAAATAGGCGTTCTGTCTTGAGCGGTTTTAGATGATTTTGAAAAAAACCTCTATTTTTTTTCGCATGATTATCCTCGGATGATTTTTTAGACTTTCATGCTTTTGGAGCGACTCATCGAATTTTGCTTGCGAGGATTTTGAAGTCATCGACTTTTCTTTGTTTTGTTAATTGCCGGTGATCTTTGATCTGCTTCTCCTCGATTAGAAGCTTTAACCGAGAATTTTAAATTCCTCGGTTGCCTTTCCGGCGGTTCGGTGATCTAAGTTGGGGAGGATTTCTTGAGATCATTTTCTTTATGGTGATTATTTACGGTCCTCGGCTTATCATTTTAAACTTCATTTATAGCATAAGTGTCTCTTTGCATTGGAGAGATCCTCAAGCAATTGCTTTCGTAGTATTTGCGAGGTCAATCTCGGCCGGTGTGCTAATGATAGCGGTGTAGAAGCGAGCGAAGTAGGTTTGGAGGTTACCTCAGATTGGTCCTCCACGGCCATCCAGGCGAGATCTCATCATCGTCGAAGAGAATATCGGATCTTCATTTTCATAGAAGTCAAAGCTTCTTGATCGGCGAAGTCTTCTCTGAGAGGAGTATCGAGAATCCTCGGAGGGTAGATAGGAATCGTCAATTCTGGCGTATCGGTAACCATGGCTCTTCATTTCCTCTTTTCTTCCCTTTCTCTTGGCATCCAGTGCAGGCGGTCTGCGTTATAGTGACTGGCTTCTCCTGATTAAAGCACGCTCCTTGATCCACGAACTTTTCCTTCGGTGAATCACTCCGTCTGTATGACCTGTCGGTGACTTCCCTTTTCGATAGTAGTCCGAGCTTCTTACATACGATTGGTTATCTCTTCCTTCCTCGATCGATTATCTATTTTCCTTTCATCTCTGTGATCCCTCCGATCATCAAATCGGTTCTTTCGGATATCATTGGTCGATCTCCTATCTCTCCTCGGTATGTTGATAGTCCTTATAAAATCTTTGATACTTACCAAGTTGGACGTTTGACTTCTCAAGCTTCCCGGTAAGCGAAGCGTCCGCTCGCTGACTCATTATATTCCCAACAGGTTCGTTGGCCTTTGTTCTGCTGCTGGTTGCCTTAAAAGCAACTGATTTTGAAGTTGAGGCTTCAGCGGGCACCTCATCTTCATCAGCTTGTCCTCTCTCAATCAAATTGAACTCGTGAGCTTTAAGGCTCAAGAACAAGCTACTTGGTTTCATTTTTGAAATGTCTTGGCAATCCTTGATTACCGTGACCTTCATATCCCACTTCTTGGTGAGAGACCTTAGGATTTTGTAGTTGATATCTTTATTAGACATCTCTCTACCAAGTTCTCGAAGCTTGTTTATTGACATAGTAATCCTTCCATCGAGTTCGTTGATGGTTTTCGTTAAATGACATCTTGGTTTTTGAACTTCACCGGTTAAACATAGGCGTGATTTGAGATACTTAATCTTTTATCTGTTCATTTCCCTCGCGATATCGCTGCGAAAGTATCGAGTATCCACATTGCTTTCGCAGATTTGAGATACTTAATCTTTTCCTTGGTGTCGTAATAAATGATGATGGGTCCTCTTTCGATCACTTCCATCATTCTGCCACTGATCGAGCCTAGATTTGTTGGACATATATATGGCCCAATCTGCATACTCATCGTTTGAGAACTTCGGCAGATCATGATACATACCTGAGGTGTTATCCATGCTGAGTGATTTTGGAAAATGAATGAGTTTTAAAAA
Organism: Stenogyne calaminthoides; assembly: GCA_037126765.1. NCBI lineage: Eukaryota > Viridiplantae > Streptophyta > Magnoliopsida > Lamiales > Lamiaceae > Stenogyne > Stenogyne calaminthoides. The sequence continues at coordinate 15,730,710 of JBBCBC010000013.1, read as the reverse complement.
TAGTTTTTCAGATCAGTTCAGTTGACCACAAAGATTCTTCCTCAAGAATCGATGATACCTGAAGTCGATTGGTGCAGAGAACCAAGCCTCTCGATACCACTTGTAGGTCCCGAGCGGGTTTAGTGAGGGCGTAAGTCTAGAGGGGAGGGTGAATAGACTTGAAAACTTTTTGTGCGGAATCGTGTGTGAGGCGGTTAGCCCCGATCAGTCTTGAGTGAATTAGTTTGGGTGATAACCAACTTACCGATCGCTGAAAGGCGGTCAGTTCGATAACTATCGGTTTAAGCGATGTGTCTTGAAGCTTAAGTTTTACCCGTGTGAAAAACCAGTTTTGATAAATCAGATTCCAAAGTTAATCTTTTAATCAGTTGACTGAAGTGTCAGGTTTGATCAGATCAGAAGCTTGGTGCTAGCTGATCTCAACTTGGAATATGTATGCGCTTTAAAGGTTGTGTGCGATTTTATGTGTCGGTTAATCAAAGCGGTAAAGGCACACAAGATTTATAGTAGTTCGGACAAACCAGTCCTACGTCCACTCTTCCCTATCACAAGGGGCACCTACTTAACCAACTGGACTTAGTTTTATGTGTTAGTCCAACACAGTACACCGACTAGATGTTTAAAGAGTTCACACTCAACCGATCCCAGAGATCAGAACTAGAAAAACTAGTCTGAAATCTTGCTAAACAACTTAACCTAACTTGGGGGTTTGGGTAAGATTGTTTGGTTCCAACTTATGAAATCTTTTCTTGCGTATAAGCAGCCTAACATCTAGATGAAAAGATTTCTATGCTAAGAACTTATGGGATGAACACTTAATAAAAATAATCTTCTTGATCGTGTTCTTCGTGCAAAAATCTGATATTAGCTTGAGCTTCTTGATTGTTCAGTGTTTCCGTTTTTTCACTCTAAAGTGTAATCCCATATATATAGACCTTGAAATCAAAGAACCGTTGGAGAGCAATTTGAATTTCAGGCTATATTTGGTAGACTTCTTGAGCTTGATGTGACGAGCTTCGAGGAGGCGGCATGGCCAAAAGCGTGAATTTGTACTTTGTAGCCATTCTGAGAGAGGTAGCATCAAATCCATGCAATTACGGCTCCGATCATCGTGTCTTGTTCTTATTGGATAGCGAGACTCACTTTTTCGGTGTTGTTCTTCCAACTAAGCTTGACATTCTTCTTGTTTAGATCATAGACGTATGATTAGGTGAAACATCAGATTTCACTGGTGGTGACTGATCGATCGATCCGAATCGGTCTACGATAGAGTCTTTGGTCTTTGGTTGACTTAGCTTCAACTAGCGGACTTCGGTGATGTAGGTCTTTACCGTCCGATCATCTGGAAGTCATCTGATCTTCAAGTATACTGAATTTGAGCTTCATGACTTCAGCTGAGATATCTGACTAGATCAGATTGATCTGATCTTCTGTTCTTGTCTTGTATTCTGGCCTGTCGGATATCAACTGTCTTTTGAGTCTTCAGATCTGACCTATACATATTGAGTTTCCCCCTCAATATGTGACCTATCTATTTCATCAGTTGTTCTATACAATCATTATCAACTGGTCTCCTATAGCAGGTAATATAAACATCGGTCAGCTAACAGGTCTGACTGGTCCTATTACATGTGTTTTTGGAACTTTCATCAAAACTATAAATTTCCCAACGTGGCTCAGCCTTGATATCAGTAGTTGGAAATACCTCTTTCATGCTATTGGCCAACACTTGAAGATACCCAGTCCGAAACCGATTCTCGGATTTCCATCCTTCTCTCACAATTTTCTTCATTGCTTCTGCCAGAACCTACTCCTCCCGGAAACTCCATCCCCTCCTACCCTTATCAACCCTCGAGCGAATGGGACCCCCACCACCACCTGCAGCCCCTCCTTCCATATTATCTACAATATTGACAAAAAAAATATAGTCAAATATAAAGTAAATCACCGTATAAGATGATGAGCCTACACATGTGCACACTTATACTTTAGATGATAAATAGCAGTTAACAAAATATTCATTCAACAACTTCATAATTCAACTTAAACATACCAACACCCATCCACAAAAATTCCAGAATCTAAAAACATAGTTTGGAGTTTTGAAGTTTTTAAAAACATAGACATAAGAAAAATTTGTTCAACTACAAAGACTAATGATAACACAAATCACACTACGCCCCTCCAGTCCAGATACATCTGATGAGCTAGATTGTCCCTCCAATTTGTCCAAGCTTGGGAAGAATTAATCGAGTCTATGAATGGTCCTTCTTCATTTTGCTCATTGTTCAGCTCCACCTCCTCATCATCAAACAACAACTGATCATCTGGCATTTCATTACGGATGAAATTATGGAGCAAGGCACAAGCGAGTATCATCTTGTTCTGTACAGGGACAGGATAAAAGCTAGGGCTTCTCAATACAGCCCATCTTTTCTTCAGTAAACCGAAAGTGCGTTCTATGACATTACGAGCCTTTGCGTTGTTCATGTTATAATACTCCTTGTAGTTCTGCGGAGTCGACGGACCATTTCCCCATTCAAGCAAATGGTATCTGACCATCTTGTACGGGGTCAAGAAGCCTTCTCCATTTGTATATCCATTATCACACAAATAGAACTTACCTATTAGAGAAAAACATGTAAGAACACAAATTAAGAAATACTCATGTTATTTTGATCTAATGTAATATATGGAGATACATTGGGTGAGGTTACCTTGAGGGACTTTCAAACCATTCAGCCTAGTGACTGCATCTCTAAGGACACGTGCATCAACTGTAGATCCTTCCCAGCCAGTTAACATGTAGATGAACCTCATATTTCTATCACAAGCTGCAAGAACATTAACAGATAGGCTGCCCTTTCTGGTCCGGTACCTAGGTTTATCACAATCTGGAATAGTAACATCAATGTAGGTGCCATCCAAGGCCCCCAAGCAACCCTAGTAAAACCGACATACCAATACACAATTGAGACTTGAGTTAGTAACTGTAAAGTAGCTATAAGATGTGAGAGCATATCAAATAATAGCAATAATACCTTGAAATGTCTCCATTGAGGGTGAGTGCAGTCTTCTTCAACTGGTGCAGGAGTAGCAAGTAGAATTTCATGAAGTCGTAGTACAGCATTCAATACTTTGTGAAAGTGCTTACTTATAGTTTGACCACTACACTTGAAATTAAATCTCACACACCCTACCTTCGAGTGATGGGATAACACACTCAAGAAGTACGCAACTTGTTCTGCTACCAACACGTATTTACTATCAACTAGGCCCCCAAAATGTCTTAAAAGACAACACAAACGATTAAAAGTTGCACAATTCATTCTTAAATTATCAAAACAATCTGTGTCACTTAAACCAACTAGGTCATTCATGTGAGAAATCTGTTTTGGGATGTTATCAGCCATTCTATATCTAATCAAGCGCCTTAAATTAGTACCTCCTAGAGCTCTATACCGTGTATACATCATTGCCATCATAAATATAATTTGGAAAACTATTTCCTCCAACACAAGAACAATCTCAGCCTTTCTTCTACATAGACGTGCCATTGATACTGCACCATAGTATTGTTGGTAAGACATAACACGAGGTTTGGTAAAATTATTACACACACAAGTAATAATTGTTATGTTTTTAGTAGACCTTGCATTTAAAATTAACATCACTAACACAAAAATCTTATTACACACACAAGTTTTTCAACATACATGGAAGATACAACAAATGGAATGTCAAGATCAAAGTAAATGTGAGGTCAGAAAGCATAAACCCTTATGTGAAGATACTTATTTTCTATTCCAATTAAAAATTGGATTTGAAGTCTCATCACTAACATAAAAATCAAATTAAACATGGAAAAGTTTAAAAATACATGGCAAATACAACAGATGGAATGTGAAGCTCAAAATAAATGTGAGGTCAGAAAGCATAAATCCTTATTGCAATGTGAAAGTCTCAACACAAACACAAAAAAATTGAAAGTGTACAAGGGTCATGTATATTTCTTTAAATAATTTGCTGAAAGTCTCAAACCATATTCATATTTCAAGTACTTATTTGCTGAAAATTAAAACACACACAACAAGCAATTTTCAATTCACAAAAAAGATTAACATCTAATATAAAAATGACACCAGAGGATATGAAAAGACTAGATCGAAAGACCTGGTAAAAATCAAACAGTATCGATATATGTTTTCAAATAAGAAATTAAAATTGCAGATTTGAAACCTGTTGGTCCCGGTGAAAAACCCATGAAATGCGGAAAGATTATGAAATACATATAAAAACAGGGGTGAAGGAATGGTGATTCAAGATTTTTGCGTTTTAAGTCCATGTGTTGTGTTTTGCTTATAATCGAATGCATATGACAAGTAAGAACATAAAGCAATAAAGAACACAACAAAGTATAGTGGTTCGGAGACTCAGGCTCCTACATCCACTCTCCCTGTTCCTAGGGAAATTCCTTCAACCGGGACTTATCACCCTCCACGGGATTGCCTACAGATATTTACCGAGCTCTCACTCAAACTGGACTTATCACCCTCTCGGGCTCGCCTCGGGACTTATCACCCTCTCGGGATTGCCTACAGATATTTACCGAGTTCACACTCCAACTGGACTTATCACCCTCTCGGGCTCGCCTCGGGACTTATCACCCTCTCGGGATTGCCTAACAACTACCTCACTTCACCACTAGTTATCTCTTACGAGAATGGGGTTTGGATTTGGTGTTGTCTCCAACTATGGTGAGATTTTCCCTTACATTTGTTTAGCCTCAATGCTAAGGTTGGGAAAATCTCTCTAAGCTTAGGATATTACATTTGTGCTTAGATCTAGGGTAGAACACTCTTTGAATATATTTGTATATCTACAGACTTGTGTTCTATGGTGGGAATGCTTGAGTATATGGCTCTTCGCTCTGTAGCATCTTTTGCACATTCTCCACACTTAATTTGATGGAAGATCTTGTATTTATAGTTTGGATTTGAATGTTACCGTTGGAGAGAATCACATTCAAATCCATACTATTCTGTAACTCTTTGCAGCTTTTTCAGGCTTGTTGTCTACCTCTCATTGGTCCACGTTCAGCTGAATTCTAACGGCTATATTCTTCAGTTTCTTCGCCTCGGAACATTCAGGTTATACTTAGTATTCAGTATCTTACTGAGTCTTCAGGATACTCTGAGTCTCAGTGTCTTGATATTTATCTTGAGTCTTTTCGGGTTTCTCACGAGTCTTGAGATTCTCTGAGCCTTCAGGTTTCTCTGAGTCTCAGTGTCTTCAGTGACATATTGAGTCTCCAGGTCTATCTGAGTCTTCAGGTTTCTCTGAGTCTTCAGTTTTCTCTGAGTCTTCAGTTTTCTCTGAGTCTTTAGTTTCTTCAGAAACTTACTGAGTCTCAGGTTTCTTGATTCAGTGAGACTTCTCTTGGCCGGACCTTATACGTCGGGCATCTTGACACTTTCGAGGCTTCTTGAGTTGACTCTTTCTTAATTCGAGACATCGACCCTCGGGTCACTTTTACTTCTTGACCCTCGGGTAACTTGGCTCGGGCTATCGATTTCTTCTTGCTGATCGATCATTTCGGTGATCAGATCAACACATCTTCAGGTCAACATCTCAGGATAGCATCAGGTTAGCATATCAGGTTATCATATCTGATCTCGATCACGTTTTATCTTGATCAGTCTCATCTGCTCATCTTCTGATCTGCAACCTTCTCTTCTGATTTGTTGGCTTTAGCTTTTCTTCACATTTGATTTGCACAACTCATCAGTTAACTCCGGAACTCATCTTACTCATCTGATCTCGATCAGTCTCGTCTGCAGCCTTGTCTGATCTCGATCATCTTCTTCTGATTTTGTGAGTTCCCCCTTAATTTGTTCTTTCATTCCCCCTCAACTTGTTATCTGTAAATTAGCTTCAAAAATACAAGTTGATAATGTTTTGGCATAATTCATCAAAACTAAAATATCCCAACAAAACCATCTTCCAATACTTGTTGATAAAGTCTTTTCAGATAACAAACATAAAATTCCATACAACACATGCCCTTTAACCGTTTCTCAGTTCAAATCTACGAATCATATTAACGAGAACGGACCAACATTCAACCATCTTAAAAGAGAAGGAATAATCACACTCTTACCTTTTGCAGTATTCTTGAAACTTCGAGCAGTGTCCCTCCAGATCTATTATAACACCTGACGTCGCAAACTTTAGCAAACGGGAAAATAAAGACGATGATTAGCACAACCGTAGGATTGATGAGAACAAACGAATTTATGAAAAAATTATGAATAAAACCGATGAATGTGGCTGTGAAAATGAATTTTTTACGGCGATTAGGGTTTTTCGCACCAAAGAGACGAAAACGGCTGATGTCCTGGTTCTGATACTAGGGTTTTGATTTGTGGTGATGGAAACATATATATATAGTCGAGGGGTATTTTGATCTTTTTCCTTTTATCTGAAGAGGCCTTAATCGCATGGATACCAGATCGGACCAATTTTGGCGGATGAGATATCTGATAGGCCCGCATAATAGAACGCGGGCTGCTATTATTTCTAAGGCCGGCCACTCCCTAACCAAACAACATAAACACACCGATAGGCCCAAGGTGTCTGTTGTAATCTGGCCTAATGTCACCAAGCAAACAGGCCCTTAGTGTATAGAGCAATATATATTAATGATTGTAGTTCACAACTATAATTTCCCATTTTAAACCATACGTACATATTTTATATGTATATTGCATACGTGCGCATATATAAAAATAAATTGCTATTTTAATAGATTTAACCATTCTCTTATTTTTCTATTTTGATTAGTATAGCTAATTATTCAACTACCTACATGATTCGCTTAGGATTTAATAAGGTTCAAATAACTTATAGAAGAGTTTTCTCACCAGAAATAGATATAAACATTCAAATAATTTAATATTTAAAAATAAGATAGAACAATGCAAGGAGATTTATGAAACACACACTACGCATGAACTAAATTAGAGAAAACTAATGAGAATTCCGGGTATCACAAAACTTTAAAAATTTATAACTCTTTATTTGCAAGTCCAAATCTTATGAATTTTGAGGAGAATGTTATGACTTGTTATAGTTTAGGACTACAATTTTAAATTTTCTACAAAGGTCATGTGAATGAGATATATCCAAATAAATTATTTTACTAACCATTAAGTCTTTCGAAAGTTTCAATTTTCAGTTTTGACCTTTTTTAGAAAGTTAGTGTCCCAAAATTTGTGGTTTTCTTCCATTTTTGCGAGCCATTTTCCGTCAAACGAGTAATCTAATTAATACGAAAATTTAGGGTTGTTAGACTTCATATTAAAGACACGTCTTTAAGTTGGGTAAAATGGTCTTGTTGGTCCCGAAAAACCCGATTTATAACTCGTAAAATCTCAATGGGAGGTGACTTTAAATTTTTATTTTAATGTGTGTAATGCAAATTTGCTAAAATATGTATGACGGTTAATATTAAAGCAAATAAGAACACATGTATTTTTATAGTGGTTCGGACGAACTTGTCCTACATCCACTCTTCCCTTCATGGGGCACCAACTTAACCAACAGATATTTATGGAGCTCTCACTCAACCGGACTTATCTCCCTCACGGGATTGCCTATAGATGGTTAATGAGTTCTCACTCTCTCGGGACTTATCTCCCTCACGGGATCGCCTACGGGACTTATCTCCCTCACGGGATTGCCTACCCTCCCTTACGGGACTGCTTCTTAACTTCTTCACTTAATCACTAATTTTATCTCTCAAGAAAGGGTATGGGTTTGGTGTTATTTCCAACTAGGTGAGATTTTCCCTTACATTGTTTTAGCCTTTAAGCTAAGGTTGGGAAAATCTCTCTAAGCTTAGGATATTACATTTATGCTTAGATATAATGAAGAACACTATTGGGTAAATTTGGATATAAAATGCTCTGTGTTCTTGAATGGAGATGCTTAAATATTTGGTTTTAATCTTCACTTTGCAGCATCCTCCATTATCTTCTTTTGAAGATAGTGCAATGTATTTATAGTGTGGATTTGAATATTACCGTTGGAGAGTAAATTCAAATCCATACTAATAGTCTTCCAGCTTTTCTTTGTCCTTTTGCACTTTTGCTTGCAGCTTTATGTCACATCAATAAATGTGTTGTCATCTTCTCATTGACCAGCTTTTTATGTGTCTAACGGATCAAATTGACCCTTGATTCTTATTCATCTCTTGATTAAAGTGCTTTGATCTCGGTCGACACTGCTACGATCGGATCGCGGAGGTAGCCGATCGGATCGCCGCGATGGTGATTAGTTTACCTGATACTGATCGGTTTGTCTTTGTACCGATCGGATCGCCGCATACTGATCGGATCGCCGCGGTACTTGATCGGATCGCCGCGATTACTGATCGGTTACCTGATACTGATCGGATCGCATAGTGGTGATCGGATCGCATAGTCTTCGGATCGCATTTCTTCATCTGATTTCTGATTTCTTCTCGGCTAATTTCTGATTTCTTCACACCATTACATTAGATTTTCTTCCTCACAAATCAGCATGCTTCTTCTTGTTCAGCTCATCAGTTTGCATGAAACTCATCAGTCTCGTCTTCTCTTGATGAATTCCCCCTCAACTTGTTACCTGTAAGAATAAAACTAAGTCTAGAAACACAAGCTTTCTATACAACTTAGTTTGTCCTATTACAAGGTGTTTTGGCATAATAATCAAAACTAAGTTTATCCCAATAATTTTTCCCCTTTTTGATCATGATGCCAAAACTAACTAACAAAAAAAAAATATACGAGAAAAACAATGTTAGTTAAACAAGTGAAATGATGAAGAATGTTGTATGCACTTTTTAAAAAAATGATGAGAAGATGTTGGTCAAACTACATGAATTTTATAAAAAAAAAAAAATTATGCATTTTAAACAAAATGAGTTTTAACTAAAAAGATCAGTTCAAGTGTTCACATTAAAATCTAGTGAAATTTTGAACCCCTGCTCTGATACCACTTGTTGGTCCCGAAAAACCTGATTTATAACTCGTAAAATCTCAATGGGAGGTGACTTTAAATTTTTTTTTAATGTGTGTAATGCAGATTTGATAAAATATGTATGACAGTTAATATTAAAGCAAATAGGAACACACATATTTTTATAGTGGTTCGGACGAACTTGTCCTACATCCTATCTTCTCTTCATGGGGCACCAACTTAACCAACAAATATTTATGGAGCTCTCACTCAACGGGACTTATCTCCCTCACGGGATCGCCTATATATGTTTAATGAGTTCTCACTCTCTCGGGACTTATCTCCCTCATGGGATCGCCTACGGGACTTATCTCCCTCACGGGATTGCCTACCCTCCCACGGGATTGCTTCTTAACTTCCTCACTTAACCACTAATTTTCTCTCTCAAGAAAGGGTATGGGTTTGGTGTTATTTCCAACTAGGTGAGATTTTCCCTTACATTGTTTTAGCCTATAAGCTAAGGTTGGGAAAATCTCTCTAAGCTTAGGATATTACATTTATGCTTATAGATATAATGAAGAACACTCTCGGGTAAATTTGGATATAAAATGCTTTGTGTTCTTGAATGGAGATGCTTGAATATTTGGCTTTAATCTTCACTTTGCAGCATCCTCCATTATCTTCTTTTGAAGATAGTGCAATGTATTTATAGTGTGGATTTGAATATTACCGTTGGAGAGTAAATTCAAATCCATACTAATAGTCTTCCAGCTTTTCTTTGTCCTTTTGCACTTTTGCTTGCAGCTTTATGTCACATCAATAAATGTGTTGTCATCTTCTCATTGGCCAGCTTTTTGTGCGTCTAACGGATCAAATCAGCTCGCCAGATTACTGTTCATCTCTTCTGATTCTGGTCGCCTGATCTGGTCTGCACACTACCTGATCTGATAGCATTAAATTAGATTTTCTTCCTCACAAATCAGCATGCTTCTTCTTGTTCAACTCATCAGTTTGCATGGAACTCATCAGTCTCTTCTTCTCTTGATGAGTTTCCCCTGAACTTGTTACCTGTAAGAATAAAACTAAGTCTAGAAACACAAGCTTTCTATACAACTTAGTTTGTCCTATTACAAGGTGTTTTGGCATAATAATCAAAACTAAATTTATCCCAACAGGTCTCGAAAGAGTGCACCATAAATTGTTAAAACTTTTGGTGGAACTGTAAGGATAAAAAATATAGTTTTCCTGTTTTTCAAATTTGTTTCCCATCAGATGACTAATGCGATTGACAAGAAAATTTGGGACTTTTGGAGCTTGTAGTTTGAAGTTTATTGGCAAGATATTTTGTTGGAAAAACAATAATTGGAGTAGGTTAAAAGTGTCTCGAATGTTGGATACCTGGGACCAATTTTCTGTTGGAAAAGAAATTCCAGATTTTCAGTTTTTGAGTGACCATGTTTGAGTATAAAAACGAGCAGTGTGACGTTACTATATTTAAACACCGAGACTATGGACATGGTCTACACATATAAGGGAGAACGTAGGTATTTTAAAACAGTAATTTTCAACATAACGGAGCACTCGACAGCATAGCCGAAAATCAGTCGAGCTCAGTTTTAAAGTTTTAACTTGACATCTTTGAGCGTAAATTTCTGTAGCATAACGTTAAAATTTTTTAAAACAAAAAATATGAGCATGAAGTATATACTCCAAAAAAACATGTAGAAGTCCTAAACTAGCAATTTCCAACACATTTAAGCACCCAATCACTTTGCCGAACATACAAATGAAAACAACTTTAAAATGGGTTTGTTAAATTACCTCTTGTCGCTTTCTTCTTGGTTAAGCCTAGAACTTGGTCGTTTTTAGAGAAGTAGGAGGTCGAAAAGTCTCGTATTGCTTGGTGAAGATGATTTGGTTTTGATTCAAAGGAAATTAGTTGGAAATTAAGCACAAATGAAAGAAACAAGAGGAAACAAGAGGATGTTTTTCTTAAACTTCATTGGTTTCAAGATTACCTCAAAAGATACACTTGGATGGAGAAAGAGCTCTTGAAGGAAGGAGGTGATGGAGTTGGGGTTCTTCTCTTCTATCTTCTTATTCTCTTCTTTTTTTTTTTTTGTTTAGTAAAAAGACAGAGCTTCGGCACTTGGTGAAATTAGCAGGGGAGAAAAAGAGTTGTGAGGGAGTCAATTTATAGGAGGACATGCGTGGATGTTTAATGAATTTGAAGAAGGATACTTCTTTAATTTTTGAGTTAAAGTCTAATTTGGATAGTAAAGTGTCACAGTAGCCAAACTTTCTCTAAGTATTTTTGTGGTAAAGAATCTTTCAAGAAGATATTTGTTTAGTGTGATGTTTATTACCCCTCGATATTAATTTCACTCCATATCTATATTGTAAGCTCGTAATTTCATTAATTAAAATTTATGGTCTCGTTAGACATTATCGTTTAGGATTTTCAGTGATAGACTTGTCACATTTCGATATGACAAACATTATAATTAATTTTAATTAAAATTTTAAAATTCTTAAAGTTCTTTAAAAAATTTAATTAGTTAGACGAAGTGGATTTTTTTTCATCGTTTTTATTATTCGTTAGATTTTTAATTTTTATATCGAAAATCTTAATTTATTAGATATTATTTCCCTTCGAATATGTATTTAATAGCTTATGGTAAAATCTTAATTCAAATATTCCATTTCTTAAAATGCTAGGAATGTTCTCAATTCGAAGTGCTCGTCCGCTCCCTGAAAAATCAAAACCTTTGCAAACAAAAATGCTCTAAGATCATAAGAAAAATAATTAAATTAAAATATTCACTTTATTAAGCTTATTTCTTTTATTATTCTTATTAAAGTTGGGACGGGGTATTACATTCCTACCTCCTTAAAAGAATTTCGTCCCCAAAATTCCACTTACTCGATTCTCTTAGTCATTGCGGGTATTTCCCTAAGACAACTTCCCTTTTCCAAAATAATTCCTTCTTATTTTCCATGTCTGCAAAACTAATATATTCTCGATTACTATAATCATGAAGCTTCCTTCCTAAGTTTTTCATGAGTATTTCCTCGAGAGTAAAACCACGTCTTAATTATAAGTTTCTAAAATAGATAACATGATCCAAGTTACCTCTATATTTATTTCATCATCTAAAGTATGAACCATGTTATGTGCTCATGGCAGTTCGGTTGGTAAAGCTAAATGGAAGGTTATGTCTCTAACCTTAATGAAAAAGTCGAGTGGTCTTATGTAACGAGACTTCATCTTGTCTCTCTTCCCAAAGCGAGTCAATCTCTCTTTCGGTGAAATTCTAAGAAATATTTTCTCGTTAAGTTCAAAATATAAATCCTTTCTTCTAGTGTCAGCATGCGATCTTGTGCTGTCTTGATCCTTTCCTTGATTTTCTAAATAATTTCCACTATTCTCTATACGAGTTCTAGTTCGAGAATCTTACGATACCCAACTTTGTCTTAACCATTAAGCAATCTTCTCTTATTTTCATAAAGTGCTTCAAACGGTGTCGTGTGTATCGTACTTTGGAAGCTTCTGTTGTAGATGAATTTCACTAGTTGAAAGTGATTTTCTCAAATGTTGGGAAATTTATTAAGTTTTGATAAAAGTTCCAAAACAGATGTAATAGGACCAATCAGAAACTGTTAGCTGACTGACGTTTTATATTGAGAACTAGGCTGACCAGTTGATAACTAATGTATAGATCAACTGATGTATAAGTTAGATTAGATCACACATTGAGGGGAAACTCAATATGTATAGCTCTTAGTCTTCAAGATCAGTTATGAAGATCACTTATGAAGATCAGAAGAGAAGAACTGAAGATCTGAAGATATCAAGACTGAAGACAGATAGAGTACATCAGATGAAGTCAGTAAGTTCAGCTAAGACAACTTACAACCGAAGACTTCAAATAAGGCAGATTAGTTCACCTGATTTGTTCAGTTCCAAGAAGTGTTCTGATAGTTTAGTATACTTTCAGAAAGGTCGATCAGACAACAAGCATAAAACCTATCAAGACCAGATTCAATGGTACTTGCTAGCCTATGAGAGATCGACACGACTATACGGAACTGATAGGACTCGGGGTTGGAGGCTCATAGAAAGGACAAAATCATGAACCCCGAGAAGAATCAAACCCCCGCAAACCTACCTAAAAATAGATCGAAGTTCGAATTGCTCTCCAACGGCTAATTCAAAACCGGGCCTATAAATATGAGATCAAACCTTCAGAGTAAGGTTACGAAAATTATTCACAAGCAGAAGCTCTCAATATTTCCGCAAGAAGAACACAAGTTCAAGATTATCTCTTAAGTGTTCATCCCTTAGTTCTTAGCAGAATACTTATCCTCTAGCTTCAGGCTAATCAGAAGATAGGATAGTATTCCAGTTGCAACAAAATAAATCTTATACCAAAACTGTGTTAGGTTAAGTTTGTTATATCAAGATTTATATCTAGGGTTTCTAGATTAGATTTCTTGGATTGGTTGAGTGTGAACTCGTTAAATATATGTTGGTTTTACTGTGTTGGACTAACAAATTAAACTAAGTCCAGTTGGTAAAGTTCGTGCCCCTGTTGATAGAGAAGAGTGGATGTAGGACAAGTTGTCCGAACCACTATAAATTTGTGTGCCTTTAATCTTTCTTTACACACCTGCACACTACCTGTTATCTGCATGCATATTCTGTGCTAGATCAGCTTAGCATCAAGCTTCTGATATGATCAGCTTGACACTTTAGTCTTCTGATCTGAACTGTTGGCCAGAACTGTTGTTTTATTAAAACTGGTTTTTTACACGGGTTAACATCTTCCTCACCATCAGTTAAATTGATAGACGCCAAACTGATTTGCTTGGCAAATCAGTAAGTCGGATATCAATCCAAACTAATTCACTTCGCACTCTGATCAGGCAAACTTGCAAAACCCGTTCGGGACCTACAAGTGGTATCAGAGAAGTGGTTCTTCCGACCACTGGCTTTGAATATCAATGGTTCTTGAGGAAGAACCTTTGTGGTCACTTGAACTGATCTTTGAAAACCGTTTTTAAAACTCAATTTCTTAAAAACAAAATCACCACAAGCATGGATAACACTTCAGGTATGCATCATAATCTACCCATGTTTTCTGTTGATGAGTATGCAGATTGGTCCATCGACATGAGAGATCATCTGGGAGTGATTAGCAACAGAATGGATGAGATTCTTGAGATAGGACCGATTATCATCTATCACTTTAACCTAGCTGAAGCAGGACGAGATCCTACACAACCATTTGGAGCAAGAATCAGAAAGAGCCCCTAGCTGATGGATGCAGATGAGAGGAAATTATCTAATTTGGATATTGTTGCCAGACACCTCATCATGAAAACTATGGATGCTACTACAAGAGAGAAGGTGAAGTACCTGAAGATAGCTAAGGAAGTCTTGGATACGCTTGCTGAAATCTGCAGAGGAAATGAACAGATCAAAGACAGCAGACTGCAAGCTGAGCTAGTTGTATTTGAGAAACTTAAAATGCTGCCAAACGAAACAGTTGATCAATTTGATGGAAGAATCACACGAGGATTCAACCGACTACGTGATCTCGGACGAGTAATGTCAAACAAGGATATCAACTACAAGATTCTCAGATCGCTGACTAAGAAATCGGATACCAAGGTGACCGTGATTAAGGACTGTCAAGATACTGCTACAATGAAACAAAATGATCTAATCTTCAGTTCAAAAGCCCATGAGTTTGATCTGATCGAGAGAGGACAAGGATCTGATGATGTCCCATCTCAAGCTACTTCCAATTCCAAATCTGTTGCATTTCAGGCAGCAAGTAGCGGTTCACGAATTGTGGAACCAATTGGAAACATCATCAGTCAAGCTGAACAAATTGCCCTACTGACAAGAAAGCTGGAAAGAACAAATGTTCAGATGGGCAAATACAGAAGGTTTTATGATGACTATCGAAGGAATAGAGGAAGAGATCGTCATTCATCTGACAGATCGCAAGAGAGATATCATTCATCAGACAACCGAGATAAAAAAAGAGAAGAAAGGAAGGACGATCATTCTGACGAAAGGAAAGATGATCGAAGAGATGATCGGAAAGAAAGCAGACGTGATGATCGATTAGATAGGAAAGGTTCTGACTCACCGATGCGAATAGGAAGTCTCCTGACAGATACTACAGAAGACATGATTCTCCATGCAGAGGAAGCTCTGAAGATTCTAGAGTATGCTACAACTGTCAGAAACCAGGTCATTATAGTGCTGACTGTCCAGACCTGACTCCCAAGGAAAGAGAAGAGAAACGGAATAGAATAGAACAAAGGTACCGAGATAGGAAAGCCATGGTTGCAGACACATCAGGAATTGACGATTCTTATCTGCCATCAGATGATTCTGGATATTCATCTATTGAAGATTTCTGTCTGATTACCACAACTGACAATGTCGATGATTTGAACTTCTCTTATCTGATGATGACATCTGTTTCATGGCCAGAGAATCAGATCAAACCGAGGTATTCTCTAAACCTTCTGTGTCTCCTTCTTCCACACCACATGTGCTGAGCACATCTGCAGAAGAGGTCAACTTACAGGTCTACAATTACCAATTGCTTGATGATCTTCCCAATGCAATAGATACTTATACACGAGTGGAAGTTGAGAACGATAACCTGAGAGCTGAGAACATCAGACTTGTTAAGGAAATTGAGGCAAGTAGAGCAGCTGAACTAAAATCAGCTGAAACTGCTCAGAAGATGACCACATAATTGGAGTTTCTGAAGGTCAGCTCTTCTGATCAGGGAAAGCTGGTTAAGGAACAGTTGGCTCTCAACCTACAACAAGCCAGTGAACTCAAATCTCTTCAGGGTAAGTTTGATGAACTCTTCCGGATGCATGAGAATCTGAAAATTCTTGAGGACGGTCTACGTAAGAAAATAGAGGTTTTCACGAAATCTTCTAAAACTGTTCAAGATCTGAAAAACTATTTTTCGTGCGGCGACTGACAAGAAGTGAGTTGGGTATGAAATCCCTTCTGGATCCTCAAAAGTCCCGTCTGGTTCACATCAGAAAAGTTTAACCAAACGAGTTTTTGACCAAGATACACGAAATACCAAATCTGTATCTAGTAAGGGAAAAGGACCAGCAAGGCAAGTGTGTTGGGGTTATACGTGAAAGTATGCTTTTACTTCGTATAACCTATGTATTAAACACTTATTTACTGAAATAAATTATTTATCACTGTTGCTTTAAATATGATTGAATGTTATATATATTTATTGCAAACCGTTCATAAAGCACATGTTACATTGTAGTTAACGTGGTGATACCAGATCACAGAAGATCACGTTAACAGTCCCTTGTGAACTAGTGTGTATTTCACAACTTAGATAGACCCGAACAGTCTACTAGTAGAAGTTGATGTGTAAGTCTCAGATTGGCTTGTCTTGACCAAGAGATTACACTAGTGCATTCGATGTGCTGAAGTGGACCTACAGAAAGGATAAACACATACGCACTGAAGTCCCTGTCAATTTTATATTGGTCAAGTGGGAGCCGACTATTAATTTTGAATTAAAGGTTTGTAACTGTTCCTGTTTGTAACCTGCTTGAATGTGTTTAAATAGACATATCACCCAACGTGACCTATTTAAACTATTTTGAGATGTCGGCTGATGCATATTCATATTGTTTTGATATTTTGATATGAATAATGTGATCGAATTATGTGATAAATTTGTACTTATACAAATTGTTGTTTATTTCAGTTCAGCATGTCGCAACCTTTTAATCCACTGTTTGCTATACTTAAAGATCATAATTTATCTGGTGAAAATTATGTTGATTGGAAACGTAAACTGGTGATTGTCCTAACCGCACAAAAGCACAAGTGGGTCCTTGATACCCCAAAACTTGATGAGCCAACTGGCGAGTCGAGTAAGGCGGAAAAGAAAAAATATGATGACTGGGAGCATTGTAATGACATGGCAAAGTGTACTATTCTGGCATCTATGTCAGATGTGTTGCAACACCAACACCAAGAATTTACAACTGCTGCGGAAATCATGGAAAATCTTAAGAAGATGTTCCAACATCAGAACCGCACAGCCCGACAAATCACCTTGTGAGAGATGCTCTCATTGAAAATGGTGGAGGGCACACCCGTAAGGGATCATGTTCTCAAGATGATGTCTTATCTGGATGAACTTGAGGTTCTGGGTGCAGATTACGATCTGGAGACTCAGATAGACTTGGTGCTTCACTCTCTGCCTAAAAGCTTTGAACATTTTCAGCTGAACTATCAGATGAATAATCAAAAGTTCTCCCTTGCTGACTTGTTGCAAGCTTTGGTCTCGACAGAGACGCTGATGGGACACTAAACTCAAGCTTTGGTGGCTAATGGACCATCTTCATCTTCTAGGCCAAGGGAGGGCAAGAAGAAGAAAAAGGTCAAAAGCCAAAAGCAGTCGAACTCAACTGTTGCCAAGGGCAAGAGCAAGATGAGGGATGCTGGGGGTATCAAGAAGGATCCAAAGGGGAAGTGCTTCAACTGCGGTGAGAAAGGACATTGGAGGTCTGCCTATTCCAAGCCTAAAAGGAATGGGAAGAAAGGTAATTCTTATGCACTAGTTGTTGAAACTTGTTTGGCGGCGTATGCTACCCACTCATGGGTAGTGGATACGAGATCCACTGATCATGTTTGCTTTTACATTATAGGGGTTCAAATTAACCCGGCAACTTAGTGGGAGTGAGATCCTCATCACACTGGGCGATGCTATGAGAGTAGCAGCTGAAGCAGTGGGAGACGTGCACCTGTCTTTTGAAGACAAGACTTTAGTTTTAAGAGATGTTCTTTATGTTCCTGTTTTTCGCAAAAACCTCATTTCAGTTTCAAAACTATTTATTGATGGATATTCTGTTCATTTTTCTAAAAAGTTAATGTTTTTCGTAACGATGTGTTTATCTGTCATGGAACTTTACGGAACAATCTCTATACTATTAACTGTGCACACCACTCACAAAATGCATCTTTTAACACATCGACTGTTTCAAGCAATAAGAGAAAACGTTCAGAAAAAATGTACAAGACACTTCTTTAGCATCTAAGGTTGGGTCATATTAATCTAAATAGGATCCAAAGGTTGGTGAAAGATGATTCATTGTCGGACCTACAATTGGAACCACTTCCAACCTGCGAATCATGTTTAGAGGGTAAAATGACTAAGAGGGCATTTAGAGCCAAGGGGAATAGAGCCAAAGAAGTGTTGAAAATCGTTCACACTGACCAGTGTGGTCCAATGTCAACCAAAGATAGAGGTGGTTATGAGTATTTCGTGACTTTCACTGATGATTACTCAAGGTTCGGGTACATTTTCCTGATGAAACACAAATCGGAAACCTTTGATAAATTCAAAGAGTTTAAAGCCGAAGTGGAGAATCATATGGAAAAGAGTATCAAGTTTCTACGATCTGATCGTGGAGGCGAATACCACAGCGATGAGTTTTTGAACTACCTGTCAGACGAGGGCATTGTTTCCCAGTTGACTGCACCCGCCCCTCAACAAAACGGGGTTGCAGAACGAAGAAACAGAAAACTCTTAGAAATGGTCAAATCCATGATGAGTTATTCAGATCTTCCCAAGTCATTTTGGGGCTACGCCTTGGAAACATCGGCTTACATTCTGAATTTTATACCATCTAAATAGGTTCCCAAGACCCCTAAAGAGTTGTGGACTGGGCACAAACTCAGTCTAAGACACCTCAGGATTTGGGGGTGTCAGGCATACGTGCTGGACAAGGAAGTTGGAAAGTTGGATACACGTT
This sequence comes from Stenogyne calaminthoides, assembly GCA_037126765.1. Lineage (NCBI taxonomy): Eukaryota > Viridiplantae > Streptophyta > Magnoliopsida > Lamiales > Lamiaceae > Stenogyne > Stenogyne calaminthoides. The sequence continues at coordinate 15,711,873 of JBBCBC010000013.1, read as the reverse complement.
CGGAGCTAAGGCTGTTTATAGGATACCCCATGGGAACGAAAGGGTGTATATTCTATGGTCCCGAAGATCAAAAGGTGGTAATAAGTACGCACTTTAGATTTTTGGAAGATGACTTTATGAACAATAGAAAGCCTAAAAATGAGATTACCTTAGATGAAATAAGAGGGCAGACTCCTATACCAACTGTACAAGTTGATATGCCAAGTGTCACACTGACACAACTGGAACCTCATCGTAGTGGGATGGTTGTTCGACAACCTGAGAGATTCATGGGGATAGGAGAATCTTCGGATTTGGTCCCCGGGGATAATGAATCAGACCCCTGGTCCTACAGGGAGGCAGTTCAAGATAAGGATTCTGAATCCTGGCAAACTGCGATGGAAGCCGAGATGGGCTCAATGGATCATAATCAAGTGTGGGAGCTGGAACCACCCAATGGGGTAAAACCCATTGGATGCAAATGGGTTTTCAAGAGAAAAAGAGGATCGGACGGAAAGGTCGAGATCTTTAAGGCTAGGCTTGTGGCAAAAGGATACACCCAAAAGGAGGGTATTGATTATGAAGAAACCTTTTCGCCTGTAGCCATCCTTAAGTCCATTTGTATTCTCTTGGCAATAGCTGCACACCTAGATTTCGAGATCTGGCAAATGGATGTCAAGACAGCTTTCCTTAACGGGAGTCTTGACGTGGAAATCTATATGCAACAGCCCGAAGGTTTCATCGCAAAAGGCCAAGAGCACCTAGTTTGCAAGCTAAGGAAGTCTATTTATGGACTAAAGCAAGCATCTCGGGCTTGGAACCAATGTTTTGATCATGTAATCAAATCTTATGGATTTGATCAAAATGAGTTTGAAAGTTGTGTATATAAGAAGTGTGACGGAACTGCCTTGGTATTCTTAGTACTATACGTAGACGATATTCTGCTCATCGGAAACAATGTAAAGGTTTTGTCAGACGTAAGGGTATGGCTGTCAAAACAGTTTGATATGAAGGACTTAGGGGAAGCCGGTCATATTCTTGGGATCAAGATCACTCGAGATCGAAAGAAAAGAATGATTGGCTTATCGCAAGCTTCATACATAGACACTGTTTTGAAGCGATTCAACATGCAAGATTCCAAGAAAGGTTTTGTACCTTTCAGGCACGGAATCCATCTATCGAAAGACATGTGTCCCAAGACACAAGGGGAGATAGATGACATGAAAGGTGTTCCCTATGCGTCGGCAGTAGGGAGTCTTATATATGCAATGCTGTGTACGAGACTGGATATTTGCTACACCGTAGGCATGGTAGCAAGATATCAAAGTAAATCCAGGGAATCAACACTGGACTGCTGTAAAGAACATTCTAAAGTATCTGAAAAGAACTCGGGATAGAATGCTAGTTTACCAGTCAGACAGTTTGTTTCCAGTTGGATACACGGACTCGGATTTCCTATCAGACATAGATTCCAGAAAATCTACCTCGGGTAGTGTGTTTTGGCTGGGGGGAGGAGCTGTAACATGGAGAAGCGTTAAGCAGAAATGCATCGCAGATTCTACCATGGAAGTCGAATATGTAGCTGCTTGTGAAGCAGCGAAAGAAGCGGTGTGGCTCAATAACTTCCTAGTGGACTTGGACGTTGTTCCGAATTTGCCCAGCACCATCATGGTCTACTGTGATAATGCCAGAGCAGTTGTAAATTCAAGGGAACCGAGAGCCCACAAGGCCATCAAACACATAGAAAGGAAATACCATCTTATACGAGAAATTGTTAAGAGAGGAGATATAGAGGTGGAAAAGATAGCGTCGGAAGACAACCTAGCTGATCCATTCACAAAGGGTCTGCCTCTGTTAACATTCGAGAGACATGTGGAAGGAATGGGTGTCAAGAGCGTTGCCAATCTGCTTTGAGTATAAGTGGGAGATATATTATTAGGTTGATGTAGGTGACATTAGATGTCACTGTATAATACATTAGACGTGTTGTGATATACTTAAAAGCAGACTTTGAGCATAAGTGGGATATTGTTGGGGTTATACGTGAAAGTATGCTTTTACTTCGTATAACCTATGTATTAAACACTTATTTACTGAAATAAATTATTTATCACTGTTGCTTTCAATATGATAGAATGTTATATATATTTATTGCAAACCGTTACATTGTAGTTAACGTGGTGCTACCAGATCACAGAAGATCACGTTAACAGTCCCTTGTGAACTAGTGCGTGTTTCACAACTTAGATGGACCCGAACAGTCTATTGATAGAAGTTGATGTGTAAGTCTCAGATTGGCTTGTCTTGACCAAGAGATTACACTAGTGCATTCGATGTGCTGAAGTGGACCTACAGAGAGGATAAACTCATTCGCACTGACTTAAGGGATGAAGAGTTAGACCTCAGTGGTTGTTGATTTCTTAATCTCTGTCACTTAATAAGGACCGTGTGCGATTAGTAATTATTGCTTTGACTTATAAATGGGAAGAGAATCATTGAGACTTCGATACCCTATATCTTGGGCAATAATATTAATTGTACGACGGTTGCTATGATTAATACAGAGAATAGTGTGCTTGCAAAAGTCTTGCGTGATTGGTCCCCTTGGTGGGCTCGGAACCTTTATCATACCAAATCTTGCAAGTGGAATTAATTTTCCGGTATGAATAATAAAGTTGAGTTGTCCTTACTCCAAGGCCAAAGATATTAATTAATAAAGCTTTTCAGTGGCTTAATTAATTAGTGGACTAAATAATCTTAAACACAGGAAATAATAATCGGAAGTCATATTACCGTAATATAGGTTAAAATTGGATAGTGCAATATTAATTATATAGTGGTATTAATTAATATTAATGGGCTGAATTATATTGTGGCTCAATATTGGAATTCAGAAGTCCATTGGAAGGTCCATCTTAATTCTCCTAAAGGCCCCTCAAGTAGCCCAAATTATAGTCCAATAAATAAAAGGTGCTTAAAATAAAATAAATTTTGTTGCCTAATATTTCTTCAAATTTTCGAAAAAAATAGAGAAAAAGAGGGAGAAGAATTTTTCTTGAAAAGATTTTATGGAAAGGATATAAGTATTCTTGGAATACAAGATTATCTCATAAATTCAAGAAAATCTCCCAATTGGCCTTTCTTTATGGGATTTTCGAAAATAATGAGTATAAGAAAGGGAATAAAGATTTTCTTGATTTTCTTGGAAAGATTTTATGGAGAAAGATATGTATTCTTGGAATACAAGAATATCTCATAAATTCAAGAAAGATCCAATCTTGCAATTCTTTATTTGAAATTTTGAAATTATTGGGAAAATAAGGGTGTGAGATTTTTGTGGGAAAATACACATGGAAAGAAGAATATAAGGGATATATTCAAGATTTCTTGGAGATCAAGAAAAGATCTTTCCAACCCTAATTTTCGACACCCCCCTCTTATAAATAGGGGATGAATTCATTCATCCCACACTAATTCCATGTGTTGGAAATATTAGAAATCCACAAAGGTGGTGCAACAATTTTATTTTTCCTTTGTTTTATAAATCGTTCTTTGGATAACCTCCCACCGGGTTATTGAGCGAGGACTGTGGGAATACTTGAGAAGGACTTTTGGTTGGTAGCTGTTACCTGATCCTGTCTGTCTCAGACCGTCTCTCCAACGGATACGTTTATGTAAACTCCTAGAATTCCGCATGCTAGGACTTTTTACGTGGTTTTATTTCCATGTCGTTGTTGGCGTAATTATTATTTGAATTCACTTAGGTAATTTCATGCTAGTAATAATTGTTAATTTAAATTTGTGTTTACAAGATCATCCCGATAGATACTGGCACATGAAATTTCCCAACAAGTGTCAGATCAGAAAGGGAACAGAAATGAACCTCAACTGATCAGACATCAGCCTAGGTATCATCAAATGAACCCAGTTCTTCTGAGGAGACCACAGCCCAATCAGCAGAGTAGGTATCAGGCTGGACCATCTCGAAAGGGACAGTCCCAGCTAATGCAGACTCAGTCCAAGCTGCCTAACAAGCAAGCTAAGGGTAAACTGCTAAGACCAACTATGCCAGAAAGATATGAATCTTTTAATGGTAGCAGTCGTACCTACCCTTACAATCATAAACCTAGGGCTGCTGCACCTGAACCCAACTGGATCAAAAGAAGACAAGTATCAATGAAAAATTCCAAGTCTTCTGATTTGTCCAACGCTCACACTCATAATCATACGAACCAGATTGCATATGAAGAGACGTATGACTATGTAGATGTCTATGGGAGACAAATCAAGCCTTCTGTTTTCAACAAAGGTGCCAGATATGTTTGGATCCCGAAAGGTACCTCTAACCCCCCAGAACCCGATTCTACTGGGGTACCTAAAGTTTGAATTGTTTGCAGACTCGCTTGGGACTAGTAAATAAGGGTGGAGAACAGGCAGTTATCTGGTACATAGATAGTGGATGCTCAAGACACATGACTGGAAGCCAGTTTCTCCTTAGCAACTATGTTGAAAGACCAGGCCCAAGAGTTCTCTTTGGTGACGATAACATTGGTCATACCAGAGGAGTCAGAACCTTAGTGAACGATGACGTACAGATCACAGGAGTTTCATATGTTGATGGATTAAAGCACAACCTGTTATCTGTTTCACAATTCTGTGACAATGGATTTAGTGTTGAATTCTCGACAGAAAAATGCACAGTCCGAAATCGAGCTACTCAATAGATCTTACTGATTGGTTCAATAAAAGGAACGATTTACACAGTAGATTGGAATAGTTGCCCAAGAAATGCATGCCTGATTGTTAAAATCTCTAAGAGTTCCATTTAACTCTGGCACAAGAGGATGAGCCATCTGAACTTTAAGACTCTTAACAAGATAGCAAGGATGTCCTTGGTAGAAGGGCTCCCGAATGATGTTTTCTTTAAGGATCAGACATGTTCCGCATGTCAGAAGGGAAAGCAAGTCAAGGCTTCATTCAAAGGGATACCTTCTCCTTCATCCAGCAGAGTATTGCAACTGCTCCATATGGATTTGTTTGGACCAGTTACACCTCTCAATTTCAGTGGACACAAATACACCCTGGTGGTCGTGGATGATTATTCCAAGTTCACCTGGGTTATATTCTTGTATAAGAAGAGTGAAACTACAATCAAACTACTCGAGCTGCTCAAGAAAATTCAAAACGAAAAGGGTCTCAGCATAGTAAAAATCAGATCAGACAAAGGTACTGAATTCCTTAACAAATTTATATATGATTTTTGTTCTGAGTTTGGTATACAGCATGAGACATCAACTGCCAGAACACCACAACAGAATGGCGTAGCAGAAAGAAGGAACAGAACACTCAAAGAAGCTGCACGCACTATGTTAACTGAACATGCTACTCAAAGCCGCTTCTGGGCAGAAGCTATCAATACTGCATGTCAAACGCAGAACAGATGTTCTCTGACTAAGATCCACTTCAAAACACCCTATGAACTGTGGAAGGGTAGAAAACCTCGTGTTTCTTACTTCCATATTTTTGGGTGCAAATGTTTCATACACAACAATGGGAAGAGTCAGTTGAGAACCTTCGATGCCAAGTCATAGGAGGGTATATTCTTAGGATATTCCTCAACCAGCAAAGCATTTAGGGTCTTCAACAGACGAACCCTAGTTGTGGAAGAAACACCTCATATGGTCTTTGATGAATCATCATTTGATCAAGAGAAATCTGCCGCAGAACAAGATGTGCCAGACAAACCAGATTCACTGAAAATGGATCAGCTAAGGCTCAAAGGAAAGGATTCAAAATACGTCACTGTATATGTTCCTAACTTTGACCTTAATGATTCACCAGGTCAGAAAGACCCCAAGGTACGTACAACTGTCAGTGAAGAAGCGGGTACAGCTGAGACAGTAACAACTGAACCATCTGGTTTAGGGGGAACACCTGATGTTCCGGCAGACAGACTTCAGCACATGATGAGTCCAACATCAGCTGAGATATGTCCATGCCAAGTGGATCCTACTCAAGTACCTCTCCCAGTCTCTAGTGATGAATCTTTATCAGAAGAGGATGATGTTCTCCAAACTGATGATAATCAGGACAGAAGGACCTGGATAACTAGTCATCAAACTGATCTGATCATCGGAGACCCATCTGATAGAGTCAAAACTAGACATCAGATTGGTGAAAGTGTAATGTATTGTTGTTATCTTTCTTTGAAGGAACCACTCACAGTTGAAGAAGCTCTTCAAGATGCAAGCTGGATTCTAGCCATGCAAGAAGAACTAGAACAGTTTGAGAGAAATCAAGTTTGGGAACTTGTAGACAGACCAACTCATCAAGAAGTGATTGGTACTAAGTGGGTCTTCAAGAACAAGAAGGATGAGCACAATGTGATAACCAGAAATAAGGCATGACTTCATGCTAAGGGATATTCACAATCAGAAGGGATTGATTATGATGAAACCTTTGCACCAGTCGCCCGCCTGGAAGCCATTCAGCTGTTTCTGGCTTATGCAGCTCATAGGGGATTTACTGTGTATCAGATGGATGTAAAGTGTGCATTTTTAAACGGGGTACTAGCTGAGGAAGTTTATGTTGAACAACCTCCTGGCTTTGAAATGAGCAACCAAGTGTACCGTTTAAGAAAAACTCTGTATGGACTAAAACAGGCTCCTAGAGCTTGGTATGATACACTATGCCAGTTCTTGATAGAGAATGGCTTCACCAAGGGCTTGATTGATCGAACCTTGTTTAGAATAAAAGATGGAGAAGACATTCTCATGGTTCAAATCTATGTGGACGACATTATATTTGGTTCTCCCAATCAGAAGCTATGTGAGAAATTCAGTAAGCTGATGCAAGGGAAATTTGAGATGTCCATGATGGGTCAGATGAGCTACTTTTTGGGTTTTCAAGTCAAGCAAGCTCATACCGGTATATTCATCTGTCAGGCAAAATACACAAGGAATTTGTTGGCCAAGTATGGAGTTTAGAATTGCAAGGAAGCCAAAATTCCAGTGTTGACTGCTTTTAAGATGGATCCAGATAAAGGAGGTAAGAAGACTAATCAGAAAGAGTTTAGGGCTTTGATTGGTTCATTACTATACCTGACTACAAGCAGACCAGATATAACTTTTGCAGTAGGTGTATGTGCCAGATTTCAGGCTAATCCCAAGCAAAGCCACCTAGAAGCAGCTAAGTGGATTTTTAAGTATCTGAAGGGTACTGTAAATTTAGGGTTATGGTATCCAGTAAATGATAATCTAGAGCTTAGTGGGTACTCTAATTCTGATTATGGATGATGTAGGATAGATAGGAAATCTACATCAGGTACTTGCCAGTTCTTGGGAAGCAAGCTGGTCTCGTGGTTCTCTAAGAAGCAAACATCTGTTGCCACATCTACTACTGAAGCAGAATATATGGCTGCAGGTAGCTGTTGCTCCCAACTGCTCTGGCTTTGCCAACAGGTGAGGGATTACAACATAACTGCTACCAATGTACCTATCTTCTATGACATTAATAGTGTGATTGCTATCACTCAGATGCCTGTTCTGCATACGAGATGCAAGCATGTGGATATCAGACACCATTTCATAAGAGACCATGCAGAAAAGAAGAACATCAAAATGGAGAAGATCCATACTGATAAACAAAGAGCTGACATCTTAACCACGCCTCATGAGCTAGGACTACTGGACTTAGGTGATGATGCCTCAGAATATTTTGGTGGCATGATCTCAAACACCGGTTGGTTAAGAAACTGATAAAAGGTAGAAGATCAGACGAAGAGGGAAATTCATCTGATCAGAAAAGATCAGTTGCGTACTAACGGATCAGAAAATAGAGGATCAGTTGAAGGGGGAATTTCAACTGATGGGATGTGTGTTGAAGAAGGTTAAACTGATAGAGGAACATTGTTGAGAAATGTTGGTAAGGGATAGGCAGAACTTAAGATCAACAGATCAGATGAACTAGAGAACCGGCATCATGTGGTATTGACAGATTACAATATCAGTCAATCAGATACGCATTTCTATCTCTTTTATCTGTTGCAGTTTATCTCTGTTCTTATCTAGTTTACTATACTCAAGTACATATGACGCACATCATGCAACACATTAAATGCGTACGTGGGGAACATGTATTAAATGGCTTTTATTGCGCTTTTTAAAATCCAAAAGCTGGCGGATTAAAATCCTTAACCACACGATCTACTTTTAAAACTCACCGCTTAATCTTGACCATTCATCTCAATTAATCGATTGAATTACCGCATCGTTTCTTGAAAAACCTCTTTCCCTCCAAAATGCCTATATATAGTAGGAACCTTTCTACAAAACCTTTCTTCGCCCTAAATTTTTCTCTCAAAGTACTATTGTAAAAATCCTATTCACTCCGGCAAAGCAAGCTCTTCAAACCCTTTAAAAAAATTTACCAGAAAACTTCTTCAAATATTCATCACTGGTAAATAAATCATTGCTTATTGCACTTGCTTGTGTTTATTATGAACTACATCATGTATGTTTGTGATTTTGTGTGTCTTTTGTGATATGCATTGCATTTAACTCACAATTCACAATCCCCTGTTCTTCATTATTCATAAATACTTATAGAATGTGCATTTTCCTTGTAGATGGCTACACACGGTTTAGGTAAAATTATGTGTAACTATGCATCCCTCGCCAAGAAGGTGGTTGAAGATAGATACGTCGTATTTGGAGTTACACAAGACCCTGAATCTCAGGAAGTGGAATAAATCTTAAGAGACAATCACCTCGACCATTTTTGCTCATGGTCTGGAAATCCGGTGATGCAGTACGAGGGCTCTCGAATTCCTCCGGAATTTGGAAATCACATCTCCGGGAGAAGAATTCACATCGATGGTAAACGGAGAAGAGATTAAGATTACCAATGCTGACCTGATACGCATTTTTGCCCTACCAAGAGGGAAATTATCTCCGGCTCACTATCGCGAGGAAGATGATGACAAAATCCGACAGGAACTGTTCCGGGATGCTGACAAGGGACAAACATCTGGTTTCACCAAACCAATGTTAAAAAGAAAGACCAGATTGCTCTTTGACGTTCTGTCAAAGATAATTCTTGGAATCTCCTTCAGTCCGGACGGACTGACGTCTATTAAACTGCATTGCCTAGCTGCCATGGTGGACAAAGCTTCAAATATAAACTGGCATGGGGCGCTCAAGGCTGTTCTGGTACAAGAGCACCAGAAATTTGGGGTGAATGAACGCAGGGAGGTTTATCTGAAGAAGAGGATAGGGAATCTTAATAAGGTGGCAGTTATTCTGAGGGACAAGCTACCTCAGAAAGAATGGGACAAAGAAGGCATCAAGAACTACAAGTCTCTTTTAAACGATTCTGCCAAGATTTTCGGTCCATCTGATTCCGATCCTCAGATCACCATCAAGAGAAAGAGAAAAATTATTGAGGAAGAAGAGATCGAGTCGCCTGTTGTCCCTAGCAAGAAAAAGAAGACCAAGGCTGGCACATCTGGTGTCAGCAGATCGAAGAAACACATGCAATCTCCAATGAATCTGTTCATTGAATCAAGAACAGAGGAGGAGGAAACTGATAGTGAGAAGAAGTCTTCAAAGAGCCGGAAAGGCAGCAAGTCCACGGGCTCTAGCAAGAAACAGGTTGCCATTCCTGAGAAGCAGAAATCTCAAGATGCAAGTTCTCCTGATCAGCCGCAGGAACAAGATTTTGGGGCTGAACTGACACGATCTCCATCTCCCCAATCTCAGGCTCCATCTCCTACTCTTATGCATGCCTGAGATCCTGAACAGATTGTGCTTGTCGAAAAAGAACTGTTGGCAGAACCTGTTGCGGAGTTGGAACAGCAGGAAGCTGAATAGGCTGTGACGGAGGTCATGCAACAGATGCCTGAAGCTGAACCTGAAAAAATCCCACCTTCACCAGCTAAGTATAATTCCAGAGTGGACAGAACTGTTTCTGGCTACATGATCAGACTAAGGCTAGCACGAGAACTGGAACGTAAATACCCAGAGCTATCTGATCATCAGTTCATACTGGATGAGGTTGTGGAGATCCTGGCTTGGAGAGATTTGAGGCTGAAGAACTTCACAGATCTAATTATCATTATGGAACAGTTGGGCGGGGCTGATGAATTTGCCGATTTCGACTTTGAAATGCCCAAAGCCGCTGAAGTGAGCTCCCCGACTATTTTATTATCTGAAGTTGAAGTGAAGAAATTGATTTACCGCAAGCTGGGTAGATCAGTTGAGGAGGCAGTGGAAGTAATAGAACTGCAGAAGGAGGAGGCAGTTGGCGATGAAGGTGTTGTTGGTGTTTCGGCATGTGACCAACCACCGGAGGCGAAGGTCTCTGTGGCAACTGTTGGAACATCTTAAGATCCAACAGGTCAGGCCATGCTGATAATCCCTGTGACGCACATCACATCTGATCAACTTAAAGAGATCAGATCATGCTTCAAGTATTTGTTGCAGCAAGAAGTTGAGAGTGTTCTGGCAAACTCCATTAGTTCAACAATTACAGATCATCGCCAGGCCTCTGAGAACGTTATGGAGGAGCAAAGACAGTACATGTCTTCCCAAGCCACTGAACTGAAAGAAAACATTGCCAAGGAGATGAAGCTGATTACTGAAGATTTCTCCAAAATAATGGAAGACAATCTAGCAAAGATTTCCAACCTGGAGGTCTCTTTTTTGGTGGCGTTAGACAAACTGAAGCTGAACGAAGAAAAGCTTGATAAGTTGATCCTTACATTTTCAACCGCCATAGAGACTGCTAAGTCTGAGCTGGTGAACAAAATCAGTGAACTATCTGTTCAAGCTCAAGGCCTATCTGCCACAGATCTCAACAAAGCACTAGCCGTCAGTTTTGGCTCCCTGACTTCCCACATCAATTCTCTTTTTGATCAAACCAAAAAGGGGAAAGGACAGGCTGAGAAACTAACTGACCTGGTCAGAGGCTTCAAAGCTTAGATGAGATGGCAGTTGAGGTACGTGCCAGGTTGGAACGGGCCAAGTTGAAGGGCAAAGGAACTGGACCGTTGCATTCTGCACTTCTACCTCCCCAAACTCTACTTACTTAAAGAATTACGAGGAGTGCATCTGCTGCACAGGTAGAAGCAGACAGACAACTGGCTGCCAGATTGACCGAAGAAGAATTGGCTGAGGAGGCCCGACTGAATGAGTAAGAAAGAAGGAAGGAAAAGTTGGTTGAGTCTGATGGACTAAGCAGAAGATATTCTGCATGGCTGAGAAAGGGTCAGATCGGGAAAGATTTTGTTGAGCCGTTGATCCCAGGCAAAGTAGAAGACATCATCAGAAATGATGATAGAAAAGAAGCTAGATTGAAGACCTGGCGCGGGATAAGGGCAGAATGGCTGATGGATGCCTTCGTACTGGACATTGTGCCTTCAAAAGAGTCTCCAGATGAGGAGTTCCTGAACTGGATGGAAAACAAACATCCTGACTTTCTGAAGGAGGTCCAGAAAGATGCCAAGAGCATCAATGCTAAGATCACACAGCCTCCATATGATGTGTTGGATTATCAGAGAAAGGCAGATGGATCCTTTGACAGATTGCCATTTGAAAGGTTTTATTATAATCTGATTGGCAAAGCTGCCATCACTAATCCAGGCCAAGTTAATGATGTCAAATGGAAGCTGTACCGGATTTTCAATGTGCCTCAGAATCTGAGGGAGATGCCAGAAGGGTACATGGCAAAGAATTAAAAGATCAGAAGACATGGGAATCAGTTTCTGTTTTTTGTTTTTCAAAATCTACAATGTAGTGCTTCATCATAATGAAAAACAAACTTCGTTTTTGATCCTAAGAAATCTCTCACTGTCTTCTGATTATCTGTCCTTTACCGTTTTATTAATATCAACTGACTGTTGGTTTCTCATATGTTTTGGTTTTATCAAAAAGGGGGAAATTTTTGGGAAATTTATTAAGTTTTTATAAAAGTTCCAAAACAGATGTATTAGTGTTGGGATTATACTGAAAAGTATGCTTTTTACTTTTTACAATCGAAACTGAATTTTCAGACTTATTTACTGAAATAAATTGTTTATCACTGATGCTTTAAATATGATTGAATGTTATATATATTTACTGCGTAACTGTTCAATAATTCGTACGTGTTACACTGTAGTTAATTTAGTGATACCAGATCACAGAAGATTAAAATAACAGTCCCTTGTAACTAAAAGTACGCCATTCACGACCTAGATGGAAATGAACAACCATCGCGAAAGGTTGAGGTGTAAGGCTCAGATTGGTTTGTCTTGACCAAGAGATTACACTAGTGCATGATCGATCTTGTTGAATAGGACCTCTGGAGGATAAATTCTTCTTAATCGAACAAGGAAGAATTAGACCTCAGTGGTTCGTTGTTTCTTAACCTTCGTCCCTTAAATAGGATCACGTGGGATTGGTAACTATTGCTTTGACTTATCATGGGTAGCGAATCAGAGAGATTCAATATTTTTATCTTGGGCAATATTATTGGTCACATGTGATTGCTAAGATTTAATACGAAGAATTGTGTGCAAGTACGCTTGCTTGATTTGCCCCCTTGGGAGGTTCATAAGTTTTATCATACCAAATCTTGCAAGTGGAATTAGTTTCCGGTATGGATAATAATGTTGAACCGTTCCTCGACCAAGGACAAAAGATATTAATTAACGAAAAGCTATTTCAGTGGCTTGAATTAATTAATGGGCTAGATGATCTTAAACACGGGAAATAATGACCGGGAGCCATATTGACTGTAATATGGGTTAAGATGGATAGTGCAATATTAATTATGTAGTGGGATTAATTAATATTTATGGGCTTGAATTATATTGTGGCTCAATATTAGATATTCAAGATCCATTAGAAGGTCCAATCTTAATTCTCCTAAAGGCCCCCTGAGTAGCCCAACAAATAGTCCAATAACTGAAAAAGGTGATTAAAATAAAATAAATATTGTTGCTTAATTTTCCAACCAAAATTTCAAAATTTATAGATATGTTTGGAGAAAGATTTTCTTTGAATTTTGTTATGGAATGAAGATATGTATTCTTGGAATACAAGATTATCTCATTAAATTCAAGAAATCTCCCACTAGGCTATCAATATTGAAATTTTAAAAAATTAGGAAATATAATGGGCAAGAAAGATTTTCTTGATTTTCTTGAAAAGATATTATGGAAGATATGTATTTTTTAAAATACAAATATATCTCATAAGTTCAAGAAGATACAAATCTTGGAATCTTGCACATTAAAATTTTCGAAAAATCCATGTTTAGGGGAGGTGGGATTTTTGTGGAATATTTTAATTATGGGAAAAAGAATATTGAAGATATATTCAAGATTTCTTGGTGACCAAGAAAAGTCTTTTCCCACATTGTTTTTCTACAAGAATTTCGACCCCCTCCTCTCCTATAAATAGGGGATGATTAGTTCATTCCCAAGTACAATTCCATGTGCTGGAAATATTAGCAAATCCACAAAGGTGGTGCAACAAAGTTTATTTTTTCCTTTTGTTAATTGTTCGACAAGTGTCCTTCCACCGGATAGTTGAGCAAGGGCTAAGGGAATACTTGGGAAGTCCTTTTGGTTAGTCAGTCCGACCGAAGTCACTTCCATCCCGAGAGGTACGTTCACGTAAACCCGTAGATTCCGCATGCGTAGGTTTTACGTGGCTTTTTATATGCATGATATGTTGTTGCAATTATTATTTGAATTAATATAGGATTAATTCATGCTAGTAATAATTAATGAATTAAATTTGTATTTAAATATTCACCCGAAATAGATCTGCTGTTAACCGATTCCCCAACAATCGGTATCGAGCCACGGTTTTGGGCTCAATTTTTAAATTGTAATTTAATTCATGGACATTAAATTTGAAATTGGATAGTAGAATTGTTAGATCTGTTTTGCAGGTATCCAATTGTCATGGATTTTAATGTTTATTTTTGCATGCATATAAACTATGGTTTTTTAATTCGATTCGATTCGGATCTGTTTTTTGCCTCGCGGAGAAAATCCACGAGTAGACTAGGATTTGTTTGATTTGATCAATGTAATAGACTAGTCTAGATCTAGGTTTATTTATTTTTTTGTAAATAAATTGTAACCGGATCGGGAACGAAGAGACGAAGAATTAAAGGATGAAATCCGTAAGAAGCGGCGGGCGGCTGGCACGCATGGGCTTAAGGCGCAGGCCGGCAGGCCGCCGAAAGCACGCCCAAGGAGGAAGGGCCGCACCGCCCGCCCGTGCCAAGCGGACGGGCGCCTTGGGGCGCGCGCGGATACTGGCGCCGCCGAGGTCGCAGTAAGGCGGAGGCGGTGGAAGGATGATGCACGCGTGGATGAGCGCGCTTTCGCTGAGATCTCGCTGATGCCGCCGACACTGCCGAGGCGTCGCCGAGGCACAGGTGGGCGCCACCGCCGGGCGGTGCGAGTCCGCCGAGGCTATCCTAGGCCAAGTGGCCGGCGGATGTTGGTCAAGGCATCCATCCGCGCCGCTTGGCGTGGCGGTTCGAGATTAAGTATTTTTTTCGAGACGAACGAGTGGGAGAACTTCGAGGCGTGTTTCTTCAAGATCAAGCCAAGAAAAAATCAAACCATGACAATTGGATAATTTGTGCCCAATATGTTTATTTTTTCGCTTTTGCTTGATTTAATTTCTTATTATCTTATGCTTTATTTAATTTGTTTAAATGTGTTTGCATGAGGGTTGCCAAATGGAAAAATCTCACCTTCAAAATTACTAAGTATGTTTAAATAATTAATTGACAATTTTATTCCGGATAATAAAATTGAATTAATTTTGACCTCCATGATTTATTTATCTTTTGGAGAAATTCCCCCAACGGGACGGTCAAAAGATAGGTTTCACATGAATGAATTCCAAACGGATGATTGTGGGTTAGTACTAGTGGCGACGATTACCCTCCCAACGAGGCTCGATCAAAGCGAAATAATAATCCTGTATTTAATCATGGTTATTACTTAGGTATAAAATTGATATGCATATACTTCTCTAAAGTCCCTGTCAATTTTATATTGGTCAAGTGGAGCCAACTATTAATCTGGAAATTAAAGGTTTGTAACTGTTCTTGTTTGTAACCTGCTTGAATTTGTTTAAATAATGACCCACCCAACGTGGCTTATTTAAACTGTTTTGAGATGTTGGCTGATGCATGTTCATATTTTTTTGAGATTTTAATATGATGCATGTGATCAAACCTTGCGATATATTTGTGCTTTTACATATAGTTGTTTATTTTAGTTCAGCATGTCGTTACCTTTTAATTCATTGTTATTATACTTAAAGTCAATACAATATGTATGGAAACTATATTGGAAACGAAAAATTATAATTGTTCTAACTGCACAAAAGCACAAGTGGATTCTTGACACACCAAAATCAGATTAGCCAACTGACGAGTCAAAACATGCGGGACTCATCAGATCACCTTGCGAGAGATGTCGTCGCTGAAAATGGTGGAGGGCAAACCCGTAAGGGATTACGTCCTCAAAATAGATGTCCCATCTGAACAAACTTGAGATTCTCGAGTCAGATTATGATCCAAGACTCAGATGAATTTGGTACTTCACTCTCTGCCCAAAAAGTTTTTGAGCATTTTGGCCTCGCTAGCTAATTTGTTGCAAGCTTTTGGTCTCAGCAGAAATGATGATAAGGCACCAAACTCAAGCTTTGACGGCAAGTGGTCCGTCTTCATCTTCTAGGCCAAGGGTAGGCAAGATAAAGAAGAGGACCAAAAGCCATAAGAAATAAAACTCAACTGTTGCCAAGGGCAATGGTAAGATGAGGAATGCTTGTTGTGTCAAGGAAAATTCAAAGAGGAAGTGCTTAAGTTGCGGTGAGAGAGGACAATGGAGGTTTTGCCTGTTCCAACCCCAAAAGGGACGGAAAGAAAGGTAATTCTCACGCACTAGTTGTTGAAACTTGTTTAGCGGCGTATACTTCTCATTCGTGGGTGGTTGATACGAGATCCACTAATCATGTTGGTTTCACGGGTTCTAAATGATCCGCAAGAACTCGGTGGGGAGTGAGATCCTCATCACATCGGGCAACGTTACAAAAAGTAGAAGACATTGCAATGCTACGTAAGTGGCAGATATTGCAATGCTACGATAGTAACGATTATTGCAATACTACGCAAGTAGCAGACATTGCAATGCTACATGAGTAGCAGTTAAAGCAGTGGGAGAAGTGCACCTATCTTTTGAAGATAAAGTTTTTTTTTTGAGATTATCTTTATGTTCCCAGTTTTAGAAAGAATTCACTTTCAGTTTCTAAAATTCGATTAAAGGACACTAAGTTTCTTCTAATAAGAATGACATCATTTTTGAAATGATGAGTGTATCTGTTACGGGACATTGATGGAAAATCTCTATACAATTAAACTGTGCACACCACTCACGAAATGCATCCTATAACACATCAACTATTTTCGACAAAAGAAAACGTGAACGAAATACTTCTTTGGCATCTAAGACTAGGTCATATAAATCCAAAGAGGATCCAAAGGTTGGTGAAAGATGGTTCACTGGAGAGTCTCCAAGTTGAATCGATTCCAACCTACGAATCATGTTTGGAGGGGAAAATGACCAAGAGGGCATTTGGAGCCAAGGGGAATAGGGCCAAAGAAGTGTTAGAGATCGTT
This sequence comes from Stenogyne calaminthoides, assembly GCA_037126765.1. Taxonomy (NCBI): domain Eukaryota; kingdom Viridiplantae; phylum Streptophyta; class Magnoliopsida; order Lamiales; family Lamiaceae; genus Stenogyne; species Stenogyne calaminthoides. Next base: position 15,695,202 of record JBBCBC010000013.1, on the reverse strand, counting down.
CACACAGATGTATGTGGTCCAATGTCAACCAAAGCAAGAGGAGGTTATGAGTATTTTTATTGATGATTACTCAAGGTACGGTTACATTTTCCTTATGAAGCATAAATCTGAGACCTTTGAGAAATTCAAAGAATTTAAGGCTCAAACAGAGAATCATAGGGAAAAATATATCAAGTCTCTATGATCTGATCGTTGAGGCGAATACCTCAGCGATGAGTTTTTGAACTACTTATCTGATGAAGGGATTGTATCCCAGCTCACTGCACCCGGAACCCCTCAACAAAACGGGGTTGCAGAGCGAAGAAACAGAACTCTTTTGGAAATGGTTAGATCAATGATGAGTTATGTGGATCTTCCCAAGTCGTTCTGGGGTCATGCCTTGGAAACAGCGGCTTACATTCTGAACTTGGTGCCATCCAAATTGGTTCCCAAAACTCCCAAAGAATTGTGGACCGGGCGCAAGCCTAGTATGAGACACATGAGAATTTGGGGGTGTCCGGCCTACGTGTTGGACAAGAAAGCCGGTAAGTTGGATCATCGATCAGAATTAAGGCTGTTTGTAGGATACCCCGAGGGAACAAAAGGGTGTATGTTCTATAGTCCCGAAGATCAAAAGGTGGTCATCAGCACCCACTTTAGATTTTTGGAAGAAGACTATATGAACCAAAGAAAACCCAGAAGTGAGATTACCTTAAATGAGCTTAGAGGGCAAACCTCAGTGCCAACTGTACTAGATGATATACCAAATGATACGTTTTCACAACCGGAGCCTTGTCGTAGTGGGAGGGTTGTTTGACAGCCCGAGAGATTCATGGGAATAGGAGAGTCCTCGGACTTGATTCCCGGACAAGACGAATCAGACCCATGGACATATGACGAGGCACTCCATGATAAGGATGCAGATTCTTGGCAAACAGCAATGAAAGCCGAAATGGGTTCTATGTTTCATAATAGAGTGTGGGAGCTAGTCGAACCACTTAATGGGGTCAAACCCATTAGATGCAAGTGGGTATATAAGAGGAAAGAGGACTGGACAGGAAGGTTGAAACCTTTAAAGCAAGACTAATGGCGAAAGATTATACTCAGAAAGAAAGGGATCGATTAGGAGGAAACTTTTTCGCCCGTAGCCATGCTTAAGTCCATCCGTATTCTCTTATCGATTGCTGCTCATTTCGACTTTGAAATTTGGCAAATGGATGTCAAGACAGCTTTCCTTAACGGAAGTCTTGATGAAGAGATCTATATGCAACAAACCCAAGTTTTCATTGAAACAGGCCAAGAACACCAAGTTTGTAAGCTCAAGAGGTCCATTTACGGACTCAAACAGGCATCCAGAGCTTGGAACCAATGTTTTGATCATGTTATAAAGTCTTATGGGTTTGATCAAAACAAGTTTGAAAGTTGTGTGTATAAAAAGCGTGTCGAAACTGCATTGGTATTCTTAGTACTATACGTAGACGACATTCTGATCATCAGGAACGATGTGAAGGTGTTATCAGACGTAAGGGCATGGCTTTCAAAACAATTTGATATGAAAGACTTAGGGAAAGCCGGACATATCCTTGGGATCAAGATAGCTCGAGATCGCCAGAAAAGGATGATCGGGTTATCGTAAGTTTCATACATAGACACTGGTTTTGAAACGATTCAGCATGCAAGATTCCAAGAAAGGATTCGTACCTTTCAGACTTGGAATCCATCTATCCAAGAAAATGTTCCCTAAGACGAAAAGGAGATAGATGACATGAAAAGTATTCCTTGTGCTTCGGCTGTCGGAAACCTTGTGTATGCATTGCTGTGTACAAGACCGGATATCTGCTTTGTCGTAGGCATGGTAGCAAGATATCAAAGTAACCCAGGGAAAGCGCATTGGACGACAGTTAAAAACATTCTGAAGTGTCTGAAAAGAACTCGGGATAGAATGTTGATTTATCAGTCAGATACTCCAATCCCCATCGGCTACACGGACTCGGATTTCCAATCAGATTTAGATTCCAGAAATTATCTGCCTCACTTAGTGTGTTTCCATTTGGGAAGTGTAGCCATCAAATGGACGAGTGTGAAGCAGAAATGCATCACTGACTCAACCATGGGACTCGGGTAAGTAGCTGCTTGTGAAGCAGTGAAAGAACCGATTAGGCTCTAGACCTTCTTAGTGGATTTGGATGGTGTTCTGAATTTGTCTAGCAATATCTGCTAGGGGCAGTTGCAAATTCAAGAGAACCAAGAGTCCACGAGTCAAACAAACACATTAAAGGAAAGACATCTTATATGAGAAATCGTTAAGAGAGGAGATATAGATGTGGCAAAGATAGCGTCTGAGGACAGCCTAGCAGATACATTCACAAAGTGTCTGCCTCTGAATACATTCGAGAGACATGTGAGTGGAATGGGTGTCAAGACCGTTGCCAATCTACTTTGAGTATAAGTGGGAGAGATTATTAGGTTCGTGTAGGTGACATTAGATGTCAAGGACTACTCGAGACATGTTGTAGTATACTTAAAAGCAGACTTTGAGTATAAGTGGGAGATTGTTGGGATTATACTGAAAAGTATGCTTTTTACTTTGTATAATCGAAACTGAATTTTCAGACTTATTTACTGAAATAAATTGTTTATCACTGATGCTTTAAATATGATTGAATGTTATATATATTTACTGCATAACTGTTCAATAATTCGTACGTGTTACACTGTAGTTGATTTAGTGATACCAGATCACAGAAGATTAAATTAACAGTCCCTTGTAACTAAAAGTACGACATTCACGACCTAGATGGAAATGAACAACCATCGCTAAAGGTTGAGGTGTAAGGCTCAGATTGGTTTGTCTTGACCAAGAGATTACACTAGTGCATGGTGATCTTATTTGAATAGGACCTACAGGAGGATAAATTCTTGAATCGAACAAGGAAGAATTAGACCTCGGTGGTTCGTTGTTTCTTAACCTTTCCCCTTAAATAGGATCACGTGGGATTGGTAACTATTGCTTTGACTTATCATGGGTAATTTAATCGGAGAGATTCAATACTTTTTTATCTTGGGCAATATTATTGGTCACATGTGATTGCTAAGATTTAATACGAAGAATCGTGTGCAAGCACGCTTTGCTTGATTTGCCCTTTGGGAGGTTCATAAGTTTTATCATACCAAATCTTTCAAGTGGAATTATTTTTCGGTATGGATAATAATGTTGAACCGTTCTAACCAATGACAAAAGATATTAATTAACGGAAAGCTATTTGGTGGCTTTGAATAATTAAATGGGCTAATTGATTTAAACACGGAAATAAAGACCCAGGGAGCCATATTGATTGTAATATGGGTTAAGATGGATAGTGCAATATTAATTATGTAGTGGGATTAATTAATATTTATGGGCTTGAATTATATTGTGGCTCAATATTAGATATTCAAGATCCATTAGAAGGTTCAATCTTAATTCTCCTAAAGGCCCCCTGAGTAGCCCAACAAATAGTCCAATAACTGAAAAAGGTGATTAAAATAAAATAAATATTGTTGCTTAATTTTCCAACCAAAATTTCAAAATTTATAGATATGTTGGGAGAAGGATTTTCTTTGAATTTTGTTATGGAATGAAGATATGTATTCTTGGAATACAAGATTATCTCATTAAATTCAAGAAATCTCCCACTAGGCTATCTATATTGAAATTTTCAAAAATTAGGAAATATAATGGGCAAGAAAGATTTTCTTGATTTTCTTGAAAATATATTATGGAAGATATGTATTTTTTATAATAAAAGAATATCTCATAAGTTCAAGAAGATCCAAATCTTGGAATCTTGCACATTAAAATTTTCGAAAAATCTATGTTTAGGGGAGGTGGGATTTTTGTGGAATATTTTAATTATGGGAAAAAGAATATAGAAGATATATTCAAGATTTCTTGGTGACCAAGAAAAGTCTTTTCTCACATTGTTTTTCTACAAGAATTTCGACCCCCTCCTCTCCTATAAATAGGGGATTATTAGTTCATTCTCAAGTACAATTCCATGTGCTGGAAATATTAGCAAATCCACAAAGGTGGTGCAACAAAGTTTATTTTGTCCTTTTGTTAATTGTTCGACAAGTGTCCTTCCACCGGATAGTTGAGCAAGGGCTAAGGGAATACTTGGGAAGTCCTTTTGGTTAGTCCGTCCGACCGAAGTCACTGCCATCCCGAGAGGTACGTTCACGTAAACCCGTAGATTCCGCATGCGTAGGTTTTACGTGGCTTTTTATATGCATGATATGTTGTTGCAATTATTATTTGAATTAATATATGATTAATTCATGCTAGTAATGATTATTGAATTAAATTTGTATTTAAATATTCACCCCGAATAGATCTGTGCAACTGATTCCCCAACAAATAGGACCAGTCAGAAACTGTTAGTTGACTGAAGTTTTATATTGAGAACAAGGCTGACCAGTTGATAACTGATGTATAGATCAACTGATGTATAAGTTAGATTAGATCACACATTAAGGGGGAACTCAATGTGTATAGCTCTTAGTCTTGAAGATCAGTTATGAAGATCACTTATGAAGTTCAGAAGAGAAGAACTGAAGATCTGAAGATATCAAGACTGAAGACAGATAGAGTACATCAGATGAAGTCAGTAAGTTGAGCTAAGACAACTTACAACCTAAGACTTCAAATAGGGCAGATCAGTTCACCTGATCTGTTCAGTTCCAAGAAGTGTTCTGATAGTTCAGTATACTTTCAGAAAGGTCGATCAGACAACAAGCATAAAACCTATCAAGACCAGATTCAATGGTACTTGCTAGCCTATGAGAGATCGACACGACTATATTGAACTGATAGGACTCAGGGTTGGAGGCTCAATGTTCAACGGCTAGAAAGGACAAAGTTGCATGCTTTCGACCATATCGCCTCTGAGAAGAATCATATCAACCCTGCAAACCTACCTAAAAATAAACCGAAGTTCGAATTGCTCTCCAATGGCTAATTCGAAACTGGGCCTATAAGTATGGGATCAAACCTTCAGAGTAAGGTTACGAAAATTATTCACGAGCAGAAGCTCTCAAGATTTCCGCAAGAAGAACACAAGTTCAAGATTATCTCTTAAGTGTTCATCCCTTAGTTCTTAGCAGAATACTTATCCTCTAGCTTTAGGCTAATCAGAAGATAGGATAGTATTCCAGTTGGAGCAAAACAAATCTTATACCAAAACTGTGTTAGGTTAAGTTTGTTATAGCAAGATTTCTATCTAGGGTTTCTAGATTAAATTTCTGGGATTGGTTGAGTGTGAACTCGTTAAATATCTGTCTGTTGTACTGTGTTGGACTAACACATTAAACTAAGTCCAGTTGGTAAAGTTGGTGCCCCTGCTGATAGGGAAGAGTGGACGTAGGGCAAGTTGTCCGAACCACTATAAATTTGTGAGCCTTTAATCTTGCTTTACACACCTGCACACTACCTGTTATCAGCATGCATATTCTGTGCCAGATCAGCTTAACATCAAGCTTCTGATCTGATCAACTTGACACTTTAGTCTTCTGATCTGAACTGTTGGCCAGAACTGTTGTTTTATTAAAACTGGTTTTTCACACGGGTTAACATCTTCTGCACCATCAGTTAAACTGATAGACGCCAAACTGATTTGCTTGACAAATCAGTAAGTCGGATATCAGTCCAAACTGATTCACTTCGCACTCTGATCAGGCATACTTGCAAAACACACCTGATTCACGAAAAGTTTTTTAAGTCTATTCACCCCTCCCCTCTAGACTTCAACCCTCACAAAACCCGTTGGGACCTACATCAAATCATGAGTTAGGTAATCTATTGGTATGACTTTGGCCATTGTGATGCATACATAATGTATTTCCCATGTTGCAAGATGTCACATCCTTTTTTAGTTCATATGTGTTGTCTGACATCCTTCTCCACTCAAAAGAATTTCGTCCCCGAAATTCACTTACACTAAACCCTTTGGTTTAAATGAGGTGGTCAACGTAGCAGAAAAGTTTAATTCTGTTTCTAAATCATTCGACTCCACTTCTAAACATTATACCCGATCTTAAAATTTAATGGCATTTCTAAGAGAAAGTATCTATGTCAATACTAGTCTTCCTATGCTTATACTTATGTGCCAAAACTAGCTCATCTTATATTTATCTAGGGTATTCTTCTTAAGAACACAAAATTTGGTATTTATTCAGTGTCCATCCAATTCTACCTTTGCTCATTCTACTTGATTTTGGATTCTTATTGTATTTTGATAGAGTATTATCTTTTAGAATATATCCTTCAATACTTTCTATTCCCGACTCCCTCCAACTTTTAAATACAAAAGAGGGGGATACTCATGTATCAAGAAATACATGCACAGGTATTTCAAGTATAAGCAATGTATCTGTTAGGGTTTCATGTTGCTCGGGGGATTCCTGATACTCGTGTAGCATTGGTTCTTCACTCTCCTTCCCGTCTCCAAAGTTAGCATTTACATAGGCGCTTTCTTCCTGGTCTTGGTAGAACGAACCTCTTCTCGATGGTCCATGTGGGTGGTTGTTGTGTATATTAAGTTGTCAAGCCTGAAAGTTGCTCATAGGTTGCAGTTGATACTGATTAGTTCCCACTGGTTGACGGTTTGGAATATTCATCATCGGTGGTCAACCGTTCATTAGCATAGGGCATATACAGACTTTATATACCCGTCTGATGACAACGATAAAAATTTTGATTCCACAAAGGCACACTCCCGGGTGACTCTTTCCGCAGTTGTGGCAAATTGGTATGGCTCTCAGGGCATTGAAGTTGCTTCCTCTTGGCGTCAGATTAAGATTACTATTGAAGTTTGACTGCTAACTGCGGTTGACAAACACAGTTGCCGAAGTTTTTTCAAACTCTAATCCCAAACCAATCAAGACAGCTAGTGCTCAATTTAAAACCTCTTCATAAGTTGCTAGTTTTAGTCTTGCTATGATCTCATTGATCTCGTGCCTCAATCCTTGTTCAAATCTTCTTTCTGATTACATAGGGCCTGCGGAAAATACCTCTCCATTACTGCTCGTTTAAATCCTTCCCATGTAAGTGCTTGCCTTCCCTCGGCATTCAGGATTTGCTCATAGGATTCCCACAATGGGGCAGCATCTTCTGCTAGCTGGAATTGTGCATAATGTGACCTTTTGTGTGTCACTCAATGTCACATATATATATCAAGATCAAACAAGATTCTATTCTTCTCTTATCTCAAATTGAACCTCTCTGCGTGGGAGAGGGGAATGAGGAGGTAACATACATATATATAGTATGTATCTGTTAAATACTCAATTTTTTGTTGATTTTTTTATACTTTTTAAATCTTAAAAATTTGGGATAATTGCTCTTAGATACAATTTTTGAGACCCCATCATCAATAGGTACAACTGAATTTATTTATTACTAATAGATACAATTCTCATTGTGGTATATCCATTTTAACCTTTGTAACCCTCTATTCATTTCAACTATTTTTAGGGAAATTCTTTAAATTGTTTAAGATTCTCCATCCCTTCCAAAACAAATAAAAAAAACATCACCCCTTTTCTCAATAAATTATTTCAGTTATTGAGAAGTTCGGCGATTTCAATTATTAAAATTCTTTTCATCGACGATCATATCATTTTTAGTGTGAAAAATATTTAATATTGTGTGTATAATATTTATTTTTGTACAAGTAGAAAAATATTTATACTATGTGCAATTTATTTATTACGTGTGAAAAATATTTAGTTTTGTGTGTAATTTATTTTGTACATATTCACAATATGTATGTGTAAAATAATATTGCACGTATAAATAAATTTCAGTGCTAATTTTATTTTAAATAGCATAACTTGAGAGATTTATTTTATTTGTAAATATTTTTAGTATTTTTATGTGCAAAATATTTAATATTGTGTGAAAGATTTTTAGTTTTGCGCATGTGCAAATATATTTATACTGTATACAATTTTATTTTTTGCTTATGAAAAATATTTAGTTTTGTGTGCAATTTTTTTTGCACATATTCACAATTTGTATGTGCAAAATAATATTGCACATATAAAGAAATTTCAGCGTCAATTTTGTTTTTTATAGCACAATTTAAAAGATTTATTTTATTTGTAAATGTGTTTAGTATTTTTATGTGCAAAATATTTAATATTGTGTGCAAAAATTTTAGTTTGCACATGTACAAAAATATTTATACTATGTGCAATTTACTTTTTACTTGTGAAAAATATTTAGTTTTTTGTGCAATTTTTTTTGCACATATTCACAATCCGTATGTGCAAAATAATATTACACATATAAAAAAAATTGGCGCCAATTTTGATTTGAATAGCACAATTTAAGATATTTATTTTATTTGTAATGTTTTTAATATTTTTATATGAAAGCTTAAATTTGACAATGAAAATTATACTGTATATTCTAATGTGCAATTATAAAAAGATAAATTGAATTAACGGGCTGTGGGGATAAATAGCTCGAGTATTCTAATTTATTAAATTGATATTTGAATTTCAATTCACATTTTTTTTAAACTATGTGTTTTTATCCCCCCCCAAAGTTAAATTAAATTTTGAATATGATGAAATTGTTAAATGTGTATCAAATTGCATACAATGATAAACGTTGGTATGAAAAAAATGGTCAATTTGCAGATATTAAAATTTTTCATATGCAATGAGAGGAGAGATGGGAGAAATATTCTTAATGAACAATTTTTTTGTGCTAAAAGAGAAGGTTATTGGTATGGGCATAATATTAAGGGTGTGAGTTCAAAAATTTAAGGAAAATATGAAAAGGGACATTATTATCAAATTGGGTGTCATTTTTTAATTAATAATAATGAAATAAATGGCCTGTAGTTAATAATAAAGAGTGATTCTATTTTGTATATCTTAGATTGGGGCCCCTAAAAATTTCTTAATATAAGAAATTCAAAACATGTGTTGAAATTATTCTAGAAGCACCAAAAAGCGTCATGAAAGTAACAAAAGACCACATTTAAATAAGTGGTAAGACGTTTTTTTGGTGTTTTAATAAATTTTTTATTAGACACTTTTTTAATCAGTTGAAAACCGACTAACTCGTGACGTAAATGTTAAATTAAAATATTTTTTTAAAATCAAATCAAGCTTTTAATAACAAAATAGATTATCAAAAATATAATTTTCATAAATTGCTTTCCTAAATTTAATTTACAAATATTTAAATTATAATTGAAAATATATTGATATATATATGAGTAGTAAAATTATGATTTTTTAATTAAAATTACGAATTAAATAACTAATATAATTTTTATGGATATGCCATTTGGATGTAAACAATATTAATCATATGTGATTATAGATAAATACACCGTATAATTTTCTTAGTTAGTATTAATTATTTTATTTTAAACAATATTAATTATATTTACTAAGTGATTATGGACAAATACACCGTATAAGTGGGTACGCATGTCAAGGGAAATAATACAATATTAAAAAGAGAAAATAATTATTAGGTACAATTTGAAATGATCATTTACAATCTATAACTAACCAAAAAATAGTTACAACTCAATACAAAATTAATTGTAAATGTATAAAAATAACCCCAACTAAAAGTTATAAGTTCTACAATATTCTTTCACATTTATAGCAAATTTTATATTTTAAAAAAATATTCATAAAGTTTAAAAAATCTATAAAAAATTATATTTTAAAAAAATTGTAAATTTTATTATTTATTAATTAATTGATCTAAAATTAAACATTATATATAAACCATTGCACATGTTGAATATATAAAAAAAAATTGAACATTACTCCAAAAAAAATGCTATTTTTTTATGTGCAAATTTATTCTATTAATAAAAGTAAAATATTGCACGTGTTTAACATATGAAAATAATATATAAAATTGAACATTATCCATAAAAAATTATGGGGTAGTTGCATTGGGGTACAATTGACCCAATGTTATTGCATTGGGGGTACAAAAAGATTTTAGAGTTTAAATTCACACCAAATTAGACAAAAATGCCCTCATTTTCGTCTTTTTCCTTCTACAAAACTGCAGTAATTTGATCACTCTGCAGAAAAACTGTCACAATGAGGTACAACCACTTTCCTAAACTCGGTGCTATCTTCTTTTCCTACTTACTACCTTTCTTTTTATGTTATCCCAAAATAAACATTGAGAAAAAAATTGTGTGTTTACAAAGAAATTTTTTTTGGGGGGGGGTTGTTGGTGGGGGTGGGATGGGGAGAGTTAATAAAGCCATTTGTAAAAGTAAAGACAAGGGGGGTCTTGAGGTTACGGATTTAGAGTGTTTTAATAAAGCTTTAGTAGGGAAGTGGATATGGCGTTTTTGAGAGAGAGAGGGAGGAGAGAGAGAGAGAGAGGAGGGAGGGAGGGGAGAGAGAGAGAGAGAGATTGTATATGTGATATTTGAAAATGAAGGAGAGAGAGATCAGTAGGTGAGAGAAATAATGAGGAGAGAGAAACTGAATAAATTGAGCGTGAGAGCATTTTTGTACAAAAATTCATTCTTTTGTATTGATTTGCAAGTTCAAACAGTAATTGTAGTGGATGGCAATTTGAGGTAGTGAGATTGTATCTTAATGCAATTATTCCTAATTTTTTTATTGTAGCAATTCTTTTTGTATATGCAATTTTTTTTTTTTGTGCAAAATTGTTCTATTCCTAATTCCCGGGTCTTTTTCGGGACTTTCTTCTCCTGTAGACGGTAAGAAATGCACAATTTTGAGAATAATTGAACACACTCATATAATCGCATTTTTAGGGCCTTTTATCTGGACGTGTAGATGGTAAGAAATACATAACCTTGAGAATAATTGAACATACCCATATATTTGTATTTTTTTGGGCCTTTTTTCCAGGCCCATAGTGTATAAGAAATGCACAACCTTGATAATAATTGAACACACCGGTATAATTCAATTTTTTTTTTTTTTTTTTTTTGCATTTTTCAAACCAAAATTTTATTATATATGTTCGGGCTCCTTAATCATGTTCAGGTTCTTACATTTTTTGGTAGGGCATGCTCGATAACAATTGAACACGTGCGCTCGGTAAAAAAGTGCACACGCTCGATAACAAATAGAACACAAGAATAAAAAGTGCACACTCGGTAAAAAATGCACACAATTGATAATAATTGAACACAAGAATAAAAAAATGAACATGATCCGTATTAATTGTACATTTACACTTGACATCTCTCTGGGGCATTTCACAAACATCAACCTAGAAAAATAAACTTGCTAGGAAAATTCTACTATAAAATTTTTATGGAGAAAATAGTTTTTTATGTATTATTCTAGATCCCCAGGACCCATATATATAGTGGTGGCTTTGCATAAAATCTAAGAAATTTTCCAATAAAAAATTAAAGCCATAAATCTATTTTGAATTTGACATAATCAAATCCCATAGATTTACTATCATATATATGATTTCCTAAAATAATTATCCAATTGGAATTCCTATTTAACCAAATTCAATTTAATTAAATAATAATAATTCTATACAATTATTATTATTATATTTTTTCATAAATTAAATATTACGATCCAATCAAATATTTAATCAACCAACTATAATTTGTAAACGAGAGTTACTTGTTATGCGACCCATAAGTCCTGATGTATCGAGCGGAACTAACGATCTTAATTAATTAAACCCTAGACAATAAATCAAACAATCTCAATATGTGAGGCACGTTCTGAGAAATTGCAACAACTTGTAACATTGTGGGTTATTGTGATAATATCCTTTCATTCAGGAATATTCCGATTAAGCCTAGAACATGATGAAGTGTCTATTCAAATAACTTAATCATATTATCTCATTACACAAATTTATCACGTATGTCACATTTGGATACGATTCCAAATGTGACTTGCATAGGCCAATGACTAACGATCTAATTAGTATGAGAAGACGAGTATTTGTAGGTCCCGAACGGGTTTAGTGAGGGCAGAAGTCTAGAGGGGAGGGGTGAATAGACTTCTGAAAACTTTTCGTTTAGATCAGGTGTGAGGGCAGTTAGCCTGATCAGAGTGCAAGTGAATCAGTTTGGGCTGATAACCAACTTACTGATCGCCTGAAGCAGATCAGTTCGGTAACTATCAGTTTAACTGATGTGTGCGGAAGCTTAAGTTTTACCCGTGTGAAAAACCAGTTTTGATAAATCAGATTCCAAGATTAATCTTTTAATCAGTTGACTGAAGTGTCAAGTATGATCAGATCAGAAGCTTGGTGCTAGCTGATCTCAACTTGGAATATGTATGCGCTTTAAAGGTTGTGTGCGATTATGTGAACAATTAATCAAAGCAGTAGTGACACACAAGATTTATAGTGGTTCGGACAAACCAGTCCTACGTCCACTCTTCCCTATCAAAAGGGGCACCAACTTAACCAACTGGACTTTGTTTTATGTGTAAGTCCAACACAGTACACCGACTAGATGTTTAAAGAGTTCACACTCAACCGATCCCAGAAATCAGAACTAGAAACCCTAGTCTGAAATCTTGCTAAACAACTTAACCTAACTTGGGGGTTTGGGTAAGATTGTTGAGGTTCAACTATGAAATCTTTTCTTGCGTATAAGTAGCCTAATTTAGATGAAAAGATTTCTATGCTAAGAACTTATGGGATGAACACTTAATAAAAATATTCTTCTTGATCGTGTTCTTGTGCGGAAATCTGAAATTAGCTTGAGCTTCTTGATTGTTCAGCGTTTTCGTTTTTTATTTCCGTGTTTCACTCTAAAGTGTAATCCCATATATATAGACCTTGAAATCAAAGAGCCGTTGGAGAGCAATTTGAACTTCAGGCTATATTTGGTAGACTTGAGCTTGATGTGACTAGCCGAGGCGGCATGGCCGAAAAGCGTGAATTTGTACTTTGTAGCCCGTTCTGAGAGAGCAAAATCAAATCCCGAATTGCCGGCTCCGATCATACGTGTCTTGTTCTTATTGGATAGCAGACTTACTTTTCAGTGCTGTTCTTCCAACTAAGCTTGACATTCTTCTTGTTCAGATCATAGACGTATGATTAGGTGAAACATCGATTTCCCGAAATGACCCTAATCACCGAATCGATCGATCACCGACAGAGTCTTCCGATCTTGGGTTGACTTAGCTTCAACTAGCGGAATCTTACCGATGTAGGTTCCGGGTCCGATCATCCGAAGTCATCGATCTTCGAGTATCCCGAGTTTGAGCTTCATGACTTCAAATTGAGATATCTGGTGGATCGGATCGATCGAACTGACATTTCTTTTCTAGCGCCCGCCCATTCGGATATCGACTTTGTTCTTTGAGTCTTCAGATCGACCTATACATATTGAGTTCCTCAATATGTGACCCATCTATTACATCGCTTGTTCTATATAAAGAATTATCAACCGGTCTCCCTATGCGAGTAATATAAACATCATTAACCCAATGTGTCCGGTGGTCCTATTACATGTGTTGTTGGAACTTTCATCAAAACTATAAATTTCCCCAACAATTTCCCTTTTTTGATGAAACCAAAACACTTAGAGAAACCAAAACAGTTGATAAGAATTAGAACAGTTAAGAGCATGTAATCAGAAGACAATGAGACTTTGTCTTAGGATCGAAAAAAAAATAAACTTTTCTCATTAAAGAATGATGATTACATGTTACATCAGAAAAGTTTGAAAAAAAAGCCGTTGATGATCGAGTAGTCTTGACGATTCTTCACTCTTTGGGCTTGTATCCTTCTGGCATCTCTCTTTGATCTTGAGGAACGTTGAAAATCTGATAAAGTTTCCATTTGACATCATCAGTTTGCTGAGGATCAGTTATTTGTGTTCTGCTTAGGATGTCAAAGTAGAATCTTTGAAATGCCAGTCTGTCGAATGAGCCATCTGCCTTCTTCGAGTACACCAGATGATCATACTCTTGGCGAGTTATTTTTACATTGATCAGCTTGGCCTCATTCTCCAGATACTTCAGAAAATCCGGGTATTTATTTTCTAACCAGTTGAGGAATTCTTCATCAGGAGATTCTTCTTGTGGAACAAGATTAAGAACAAAGGCATCCAGAAGCCATTCACTTCTGATCTTGTTCCATTCCTCAAATTTCTTAGCATGCGCAGCTGTTTTTGGGATGATCTCATCAACTCTTGCTGGCAGCTTAGGTTCTGGTACGGATTTTCCAGCCCTTCCTTTCTTCATTCTCAAATTGAATTTCTTTTTCAGATTTTCTGCCTCTGTCATTTTTTCTGCCCTTCTTTCTTCTTGGCATTTTCGGGCTTCTTCTTCTATCTGCTCTTTGGACATCTTTTTCAAAGATTTTATGTTTTGTCAGACCGGTCGGGCCGTTTTTCTTCTCCGAAGTTTGTGATGTCCTCGCTTCATTGGTTTCTCCTCTGTCCTTCCCCCTTTTTGGTTTGATCAAAAAGAGTAGTAGTGAGGGGAGGTCAGAGAACCAAAGTTGACTGCGATCGCCTTGTTGAGATCTGCAACATATATGCCTTAAGTTTGAGCAGTTAGATTTTGAATCGTTGATATCAGCTCCGTCTTGGCAGATTCCATAGCAGTAGAGAGTGTTGTGATCAAATTTTGTCAAGTTTCTCTTTGTCGATTCTAGCTTGTCAATTGAGCATCGAAAAAGAAACTTGTTGTTTATCCACTTGAGTCAGTTTGGCATCAACGGTCTTTATCAGTTCGGCTGACGCAGTGGACACAGTTTGGGAGAACTGATCTTTGATTGCGTCAATGTGGGAAATGGTTGTTTCCCTTTGATCTTTTATTTCGTTGATGGCAATTCGTCTTTGATCATTTATCGGTCCCTCAACTTCTTTCTCGGAGATCTTTGAGACAAGATCGATCTCTGAGTTGATCGTAGTGACGTGTGATGTTGGAACGTTAGTTGTCTTGATCCGTTCGATTGTTTATGCCTCCGGTGGTTGGTCATGAAGCCGCAACACCGATTCCACTATCATCGGCGAGCCTCTGCATCCTTCATGGTGGCATCTGCCGGGAGCTTTGTCGGTATCTCGATTTCGTCTGTTCCGGCAACCCTAGCTTCGCGTGGATCGAGCTTTATGATTTTAGCGGTTATATTTCATTTGGTGATCCAGCTTTGATTTCCTCGTGTCGAAATAAAATGACCAAACTCATCTGCAGCCATCTGTTATAATTATTATGAAATTCGAGAAGCTTTTTAATCGAAGATCTCTCCGGTGAGGATCTCAAGACTTCTCTCTTATAGCCGGGTTGGGCGACAGTGCAAGTCTGACTCATCAATCTCTCTTTCGATTAATTTCGATCAATTTCCGTTATGATCTTTGTTGATGCGGACTCGAGGATTAATCGGTCAGCATTCAATTTGATGAGGTATAGAAGGTTACGGTTGTGCTTGAGTTGGCGGAAGTTGGGCGTCGGTTCGACTGCGAGAGGTTATAACAGGAAGGTGTACATTTCCACAACGGTAAGCTTTACGGTTTCGTGATGCGATTCGGATTCGAGTTGGCAGGCGGTGGAAGGATAGGAGAGACATGCTTTCGGCAGCCTCCGTATTCGAGCGGTGAGGCGATTGGAGCTTGAGGAGAAGGAGATTGATCGGCTTGTACTTTTTTCCTCGAGTGATCTGGCGAGCTCGGTTTTGCGGCTTTCACTGTCGATGCTTCACCGATTTTTGTGGTGCATGAGGCGTTACGGGCTTTCCTTCTTCATCGACTCATCTTCTAACATCGAGTCATGGGTGCTTGCTTCGTTTTCTTCGCCTCTTCTCCCGGGCCTTTACCAATTTTCTTTTCTTCTTCTTAGGGGCATCGGTGGGCCTTCCGGGGGTCCTTCACCGGTTTGAGTTGATTCGCCCAAGATGCAGTGCGAAGAAGTTGCCTTCTTGCCTTTTCCTTTCTTGGATTTTTGGGGTGGTCGGTCGCATATCATCGTCCAAGGGCCCAAAAAATGATCAAGTGATTGTGAGAAAGCCTTTATAGGACTTGGGTCCATTACGTTTCCCATTTGGCCTTTGGCAATTTATCTTGGAGGATAAGCGCAACCTTGTTGAGATTGCGATCTTCTTCGTCCGATATACCGCCTCCACTCATCTACTCCCAAATTTGTCATGTTCCGGAGAGAATGGCCTTCAGAACCCGTGCTAATTGATGTTCTTCGCTTCATCAATTATCGCAACCATCTTTGCATGGTTTGACCGATGTAATAGCATTCGGGCTGAATGTGATACCCATTATTGTTTTTGACAATATGTCAAACAACAATCGGTATTTTCTCTTGAGCATTGGCCCGACAAAACTCAAGTATGATGTTTGTCGACCTCTCAAGAGCTCTTTTTTCGATCGGCTCGTCTTGGGTCTCCTCAGAATGGGCGAGATCCATCCTTTGGGGGAAGGTGACGAATGACGGGTTATGTCGTGATTCGCGATCCGATTTTTCTTTGCTGGATCGCCGAAAGTAGTTCTTCTCTGGAGCATCCAGATCCACTCTTAAATTCTTAGGAATTCTAGTGCTTCATCTTTGCATCTTTGGATTGCGAAAAAAGCGTATAAAAAATTTCTCAAGGCCCTTTTAAGAATTTGCTCGACCTCCATGGATTTAGGATCGAAAGTGATATTGAACTGCATTTAACTTATCATCCATGATCCTTTTTGCCGATTCAGATAGTTGCACATAATTTTGCCCATACTGGTGAGTGGTCATTCACAATCTGAGATAAGGTAGATTTGGTTAGAGAGTTGTGCATTAATACAAAAGAATATCACACAAAGTGAAACTAAGAAGCAATAAAGCATAACACAAGAGAAACATTTAAGATCAATGGATTTTCAAAGATGCATCAAATAAACATATATTACCAGTTTCGTTTTTGAAAAAGATGATTTTGAAACTTAGGAAAACACTTTGAATGAGAGAAGTAATCTGGAGTTTCGGAGAATAGATCGCAAGTTTGTGAAATGGAAAACTCGTGCTTTTTTGATGAACTTTATAAAGGCGAGGAGGGAAGAAGAAGACACGATTTTGAAGATCAACCGTTTGAAAAGATTAAACGCTCAGATTAAGCGGTTTTGATCGTAGGGTCGGAAAGGCACGCATTAAAAAAAATTTTGGATTTAAAAGCACGTTTAATAGCAGTTAATACATGTACCCCACGTCCGCATTAAATGATTTGCAGAGAATACGTCACACGGATAATGGGTACAGTAAGGTAAATAATATCCGATAAGATCCGATAAATAAGCAAAAGAACAAAGAAAAAAAAAAAAGCGATTCTGGTTGACCGATATTATGTCATCCAATACTACTTGTCCATGTTGATTTCACTTGTTGATCTTAGAATTACGCCTAAGCCTTAAAATTTCCCTAACCGATCCTTTTTAATCGATCTTCTTCACTTGCATCCGATTTGTTGAGGTTTCGAGCTCAACCGATCTTCCTTGAATACGTCGATTTCCTTCGATCCTCTTTATCGGTTGAAGTTCCCCTTCAACCGATATTTTATTTTCCCATAGATCGATGCATCGATTTTTGTGGTTTTAAGCTCAGCTGATCTTCCTCATCTGATCAGCTTTGAATGTATCAGATTTTGATTAACCTAATCTGATTCTTCTCAGATCAAGTCAATTCTTGGAATAAGTGTTACCGCCAAAACTTAGTCTAGAATAGTAGTCTCTATTCCCTAAGTTGGCGCGATTTGACATCGAATTATCGTCTCGAATCTTTCGATATGTCAATCCGCCGTAAATTTATCCAATTATCAGTCGCGTTATTCCTACACGCTGTCTTTTTGGTGTAGATTTCTCTAAAAGGTTTTGAAAACTTGAATTTTCATTTGCACCCTTGCTTGGCCTCTATAAATTGGACCAATTGTTTTACACAACATAACCCATTCACCATACTTATTTTCTTTGTAAAATCATGTATCTGGTGAACCCTTATTTCCGGTTAAAATTCGGCAAATATCTTTACCCTTTTCAATGATTTCAAAACTTCTCAAATCAACCTTTTCGTCCCTTATTCTTTATTTTTCGTTATCGTCAAAGATTTCACATACGATTATTGCAAAGCTTCTCTACCACCATGGAGGCGGGCCTGCTGTTGCAACTGAGAAGACACTTCTCCTAACCGTATGCACCTTGTGTGTCTATTGTTATGACGTAACTACCATCAACAGACTTAGTCTGAAAATGAACGTGAGTTTGATATGCGATCTTGATCAGTCAACAACTGATCTTCGTATATCACCTCACCATTTAACAGCTGGAGAGCCCACTGACTCTTTCTTAGGGCTCC
Source organism: Stenogyne calaminthoides (assembly GCA_037126765.1). NCBI lineage: Eukaryota > Viridiplantae > Streptophyta > Magnoliopsida > Lamiales > Lamiaceae > Stenogyne > Stenogyne calaminthoides. The sequence continues at coordinate 15,676,896 of JBBCBC010000013.1, read as the reverse complement.
TGGCTTAAAAATCCTATCAAGGCCACTGTCGCTCCATTTTTCTTGATCTTGACCTCTGCGGCCGCTTTGATATATTCTTTTCTTTAAAGCCTCTCTCACCCTTGTTAAGTGGGGGAAAATGAGAGCATCAGATTTAAAATCTCTCTCTCTCCCTGCTCCACTTGGGTTAGGATGAGGGTTTAGGGTTATAGATTTAGGGTTTAGGGTTTAGGGTTATCACTTATATACTGACCTCCGGGTCCTTTGTTCTTGTATCTTGTAATGTAACCTGACCTTCGGGTCTTTATCAATGAAAAGTTCTATTATTCCATTGTTGTGTAAAATTCCTGTATCTTTATGCGATTTTAAGCTTTAATCTTGTGAATATCACTTGTAAATCTTGCTTGTTTGAATATCAGCTTAATCGACTCATAAAGATGTAAAATAACCCAACTGATTTAATCAGATATTCCTTTTAAAATGAGCGTTTCCTTTAATCTGATAAACCTTAAATCGGATCAGTTCCTTTAACCTGATAATCCTGTAGATCTGATCGATTTTCACATCGGCCTTTGATCGATCTTACGATCGATTGAGATACTAAACTCAATGATTTCGTTCAACTGGTTAGTCTCTCAACCACCGGTGGTTCGGAAATCATTAGTCAAACATTTTAGGTGCATTTTCTCCAAGATCCAAGTCTAGCTCATTGCATAATTCTCCGAATCGATCTCGGCTAGTGGCTTGGTTAGAATATCGACTTTCAGATATCAAGATGAATCTTTTCCATTCGATATTCTTCATTTCAAACATGATCTCTTATAAAATGGTGTCGACATCCACATGCTTGCATCTTGTGTGTAGAACGATTCGAAAGTGATTGCAATAAAGACTATTATCATATACGAAAAATAGGTACATTGTTGGCTTCAATGTTATAATCCTCAAATACGATTAAGCCGGAGCGATTGGGAACAACAAACTTCCTCGCAGACCCATATATTCTCGCTTCAAGAGTAGATGTCGCAAGAGATGTGTCCGCTTCTTTGAAAACCATTTAGATCGGTTTACTTCCTAAGAACCCGACATGTTCGAGGTGGATTTTTACTTCAATCTTGCAACCTCCATAATCGTAATCGAATACCCACTAAGCTCTAGATTATCATCGATGGGTAAAATAAACCAAGATTTAATCATCCCTTGGATACTTAAGAATCCGCTTAGTCTGCTTCTAGGTGGCTTATCATTGGATTTGCACGAAATCGCACATACACCTCCCCCGAAAGGTTATATCCGGTTCTGGCGGTCGGGTATAGTAGAGATCCAATGAGAGCCCTATATTCCTTCCGATTTGTTTTACGAATCTTTCACATAGACTCTTGTTAAGAGATCCAGAAGATGATGTCGCCCACGAGATCCGAACCATCGTAATATCTTTTCCATCTTCTATTCGAATAAGGTTACGTCCATTGTTCCTTTAGTGAACCCACTATTGATCAAGAATCGAGAGAGTGTATCATACCAAGCTCGAGGAGCTTGTTTCGAACCCATAGAGAGCTTTTCTTAAGCGGTACACTTGGTTTGCCCTTTTCAAAGCCACGGAGGTTGTTCGACATAAACTTCCTCTCGCTAGTACCCCGTTTAAGAAAGCACTCTTTCTTTATCCATCGATACATGTGAACCCTCGTGGGAAGTATATGCGAAAAAACCGAATGGCTTTAAAGCGGCGGCCGGTGCAAAGGTCTCATCATAATCAATTCTTCGATTGTGAATACCCTTAGCAACAAGTCTTGCCTTTTATTTCGGTGATGACGTTTTCTCATCTCTCTTGTTCTTGAATACCCACTTCGTTGCCAATAACGTCTTGATGACTTGGTACGTCTACCGGTTCCCAAACTTGATTTGTCGAACTGTTTCCGGCTCTTCCTCGCATGGCTAGAATCCGACTTGCGTCTTGTAGAGCTTCCTCTATTGTTGTTGGTTCCTTCATAGGCGGTGATATAAATAATACATGGCACTTTCACCTGTCGATATCTAGTTTTAACTTTATCGGATGGGTCTCCGATATCGATAAGTTGGATGACCGGTTATCCAGTCCATTCGCTACGATTTGGCGTCGGTTTGGTGAACATCGTCCTTTTTCGATAAAATTTCATTACTAGCGATTGGGAGTGGTGCGAGTTATGATCCACTTGATAAGAACAAGTCTCGGTGATGTTGGACTCATCATGTGGCGATAATACATTCGCGGGAACTTCAGATGTTCCCCCGAACCGGATGGTTAGATTGATCTTATCTCCAGATCAACTTCTTCATCGGCGTTTTTTAGTACCTTAGGATCGAATGATCGGTGAATCACCTAGATCTGGAATGTATATTATTCGATTTTCGATTCTTTTTCTTTGATCGTTAAGTGATCCATTTTCTCGAACATCGGGTTCTTGTTGATCGAGTACATCTTGTTTCAAGGGCTGATTTCTCTTGTTCGGAAGATGCTTCATCAAAGACTACATGGGGTGTTTCTTCCACAAGTAGGGTTAAATGCATTGTAAACCCCGAAAGCCTTGCTAGATGAGGAATATCCTAAGAATATACCCTCATCGACTTGGCCTCAAAAGTCTTCAACCGACTCTTCCCATTGTTGTGTATGAAACACTTACACCCAAAAAAACATGGAAGTAAGAGACACGAGGTTTTTACGTCCTTCCACAGTTCATAGGGTGTTTTGTAGTGAGCCTTAGTCGGAAGACATCTTGCTCGAGTATGGCATGCAAGGTTGATTATACGCGAAACGGCTTGGTATCGCATGTTCAACTAACATTGTGCGAGTAGCTTTCTTTGAGAGTTACGTTCTCCGTTCGGCCTACTCCATTTTGTTGTGGCGTCCTCTCGGTGACGATGTTTCATCTCAGTATACCAAACTTACAAAGAAAAAATCGATAATAAAAGAGTTGTAAATTGCGTACCTTTATCTCGATCGATTTTTACTACATCGACACCCTTCTCATTTTGTAATCGTTTTAGCGACTCGGGTATCTTCGTAGTCGTCTCATTCTTCTTGTGTAAGAATATAACCTGTAAACTTGGAATAATCATCCACGATTACTTGAGTATATTTGCGTCGTTGAGAATTTGGTGTAAGCTGGTCCGAATAGATCCATATGAATTACCGCAGATCTGCTTTGGATCTTGGGTCTGGAATTCCCTTGAATGAAGCTTTGACCTGTTTTCCTTTCTGACATGCAGTACATGTCTGATCCTTTGAAATACTTCATTCGGAAGTCCTTCTACTAGAGACATCCTTGCTATTTTGTTAAGAGTTTTAAAGTTCGGGGATGGCTCATTCTTTTGTGCGAGCCAATCGCTACTTTTGGAACTCTTGACAATTAGGCATGCATTTCTTGGGCAACTGTTCAATCACCGTGTAGATCGTCCCTTTCCTTGAACCAGTTAGCAAAATCTATTGAGTGGCTCGATTCTTGATAGTGCATTGATCACTCGAGAACTCAACACTGAATCCGTTGTCGCAGAATTGTGAAACCGATAATAGGTTGTGCTTTAGACCTTCGACATACGAGACTCCAGTTACTTCTACATCGTCATTCTCTAAGGTTAGAACCCTTTGGTATAGCCAAAGTTATCATCACCGAAAAGTAGTACACGCTGGCCTTTACGTTCTATGTAAGAGCCGAGGAGATGTTTGCTTCGGTCATGTGCCTTGAGCATCCACTATCGATGTACCAGATAGTTGCTTGAACACCTCCTTTGTTGGCCAGACCCACGCGATCCTGCAATCAGATCAGGCTTTAGGTACCCCTTTTGGATTGGGTTCTGAGGGGTTAGGATTAGTTTTGGGAATCCATACAAAAGCGAGCACTTCTATTGTGATCGGTTAGATCGAAGGCCTGATTTGTCTCCCATACTTGTCAACATAATCATACATCTCTTTATATGCTTTTTGTTTTGTATGATTATTAGTGTGAACCTTGGATGAATTAGAAGATTTGGGATCTTCCTTTTTCGTTTGTCTTCTTCTTATCCGGTGTGGTTGGTCAAAAAGTGACCCTAGATTTACGATTATAGGGGTAGGTCGATCGCTACCATTAAAAGATTCATATCTTTTAGGCATAGGTGGTTTTTTGCGGTTTACGAAGCATGCTTATTAGGCGGTGACCTTGATTGGGTCTCGATTGTACTTCCCTTTTACAGGTTGTCTTTTTCGATTCACGATCCGTTGATTAGGTTGAGGTTTCTTCGAAAGAACCGGGTTCTTACGTTGATTCATCGGTGATGCTTTACTAGTTGGGGTCCATTTCATTCCCCTTACGGTTGGCACCGCCTTACACCTTTCAATGGTCCTTTTCCTTATTAGATACATATTTGGCTTTTGATGTATCTTTTGTGAAACTTCGTCGAATACATCTTTTTGAGATGAATCGGTAGGGGCTTTTGAGGATGTGGAAGGGTTGTCATAGCCAAGCCCCTTCTTATTGTCGTTGTTGAAAAAAATAGGCGTTCATGTCTTGAAGCGGTTTTAGATGATTTTGAAAAAAACCTCCATTTTTCTTACGCTTGATTATCCTCGGATGATTTTAGACTTTCATGCTTTTGGAAAAGCTCATCGAATTTTGCTTGTAGGATTTTGAAGTCATCGACTTGTCATTTTGTTAATTGCCGGTGATCTTTGATCTCGCTTCTCCGATCGAAGTTTTAACCGAGAATTTTAAATTTCTCGGTTGCTCGAACGGCGGTTCGGTGATCTAAGTTGAGGCTTTTACATAGATCATTTTCTTTAGCAATTTGATTATTTACGGTCTCAAATTTTTATCATTTTCGAACTTTCCACTATAGCATAAATTGTCTCTTGCATTGGGAGAGATCCTCAAGCAATTGCTTTCGAGTAGATTGCTGGTCGATCTCCCAAAGTGTGCTAATGATAGCAGTGTAAAGCGAAGCAAGCGGGTTTGGAGGTTACCTCAGATTGGTCCTCCCGGCCATGGGCGGATCTCATCATCGTCAAGAGAATATCGGATCTTCATTTTCATAGAAGTCATGACCTTCTTGTCGGTCGGGAAGTCTTCTCTGAGAGGAGTATCCGAGTCCTAAGAGGGTAGATAGGAATCGTCGATTCGACGTGCTCGGCAACCATGGCTCTTACGTCTTTATAACGTTGCTCTCTTACATTCCTCTTTTCTTCCCTTTCTCTTGGCCAGTTCAGTGCAGGCGGTCTGCTTATTTATAGTGACACAGCTTCTCACGGTTTGACACGCTCCTTGATCCACGTTCCTTTCCTTCGGTGAATCACTCGTCTGTATGACCTATCGGTGATTTCCCTTTTCGATAGTAGTCCGAGCTTCTTCTATCGATTGGTTATCTCTTCCTTCCTCCATCGACTATCTCTTTTCCTTTCATCTCCGTGATCCCCCGATCATCGGATCGGTTCTTTCACGGAATGCGTTGGCTGATCTCCTATCTCATCTCGTTTATGTTGATAGTCCTTATAGAATCTTCGATACTTACCAAGTTGGACGTTTGATTTCTCAAGCTTTTACGGTAGCGAGGCGATCATTACGCACGACTCACTATATTCCCAACGGAGTTCGTTGGCCTTCGATTTATTCTTTGGTTGCCTTAAAAATGGCGATTTTGAAGTTGAGGCTTATTGGGCACCTCATCTTCATCCGCTTGTCCTCTCTCAATCAAATCGAACTCGTGAGCTTTAAGGCTCAAGAACAAGCTGCTTGGCTTCATTTTTGAGATGTCTTGGCAATCCTTGATCACCGTGACCTTCATATCCCACTTCTTGGTGAGAGACCTTAGAATTTTGTAGTTGATATCTTTATCAGACATCTCTCTACCAAGTTCTCGAAGCTTGTTTATGGACATTGTAATTCTTCCATCGAGTTCGTTGATGGTTTCGTTGGGCAGCATCTTTAGTTTCTCGAACTTCACCAGTTCGGCTTGTAGACGGCTGTCTTTTATTTGTTCATTTCCCTCGCATATTTCAGCCAGAGTATCCCACATTGCTTTCGCAGATTTGAGATACTTAATCTTTTCTTTGGTGACCTTATCCATTGTTTTCATGATAATATGCCGTGCGATAGTATCTAGAGTATCACGATTTCCTCTCTTACGCATCCATCAAATTTTGGGCTTTTTTCGCAAGACTTCGGGGCAAAGTCCGTATCTCTCTCCATTTGTAGGGTTGTCGTAATAAATGATGATGGGTCCTCTTTCGATGACTTCCATCATTCTCCCACTGATCGAGCCTAGATGGTTGGACATATATATGGCCCAATCTGCATACTCATCGATTGAGAACTTCGGCAGATCATGATACATACCTGAGGTGTTATCCATGCTGAGTGATTTTGGAAAATGAATGAGTTTTAAAAACGGTTTTTCAAGATCAGTTCAGTTGACCACAAAGATTCTTCCTCAAGAATCGATGATACACAGAGTCAGTGGTCTGTAGAACCAACCGCTCTGATACCACTTGTAGGTCCCGAACGGGTTTAGTGAGGGCAGAAGTCTAGAGGGGAGGGGTGAATAGACTTAAAAAATTTTTAAATGCGAATCGGTGTGAGGGCGTTTCTTTGATCGAGTCGCGAGTGAATCGATTTGGGTGATAACCAACTTCTTGTCGCTGAAGCGAATCGGTTCGGTAACTATCGATTTAAGCGATGTGTCTGGAAGCTTAAGTTTTACCGTGTGAAAAACCGTTTTTGATAAATCAGATTCCAAGATTAATCTTTTAATCAGTTGACTGAAGTGTCAAGTATGATCAGATCGAAGCTTGGTGCTAGCTGATCTCAACTTGGAATATGTATGCGCCTTTAAAGGTTGTGTGCGATTATGTGAACAATTAATCAAAGCAAAAGAGTGACACACAAGATTTATAGTGGTTCGGACAAACCCGGTCCTACGTCCACTCTTCCTATCAAAAGGGCACCAACTTAACCAACTGGACTTTGTTTTATGTGTAAGTCCTACACAAGACAACCGACTAGATGTTTAAAGAGTTCACACTCAACCGATCCCGAAATCGGAACTAGAAACCCTGATGCGAAATCTTGCTAAACAACTTAACCTAACTTGGGGTTTGGGTAAGATTGTTGAGGTTCAACTATGAAATCTTTTCTTTGCGTATAAGTAGCCTAATCGGCTAGATGAAAAGATTTCTATGCTAAGAACTTATGGGATGAACACTTAATAAAAATATTCTTCTTGATCGTGTTCTTGTAAAGCGAAATCTGAAATTAGCTTGAGCTTCTTGATTGTTCGGCGTTTTCTTTTTTTATTTAGTGTTTCACTCTAAAGTGTAATCCCATATATATAGACCTTGAAATCAAAGAGCCGTTGGAGAGCAATTTGAACTTCATTTATATTTGTAGACTTCGGAGCTTGATGTGACTAGCCGAGAGCGGCGTGGCGAAAAGCGTGAATTTGTACTTTGTAGCAAGTTCTAAGAGAGGTAAAATCAAATCCCAGAATTACGGGCTCGATCATCGTGTCTTGTTCTTATTGGATAAGAGACTTACTTTTTAGTGTTGTTCTTCCAATTAAAGCGACATTCTTCTTGTTCGGATCATAGGCGTATGATTAGGTGAAACATCGATTTCACGGTGGTGACACAATCGATCTGGAATCGATCTACTGATAGAGTCTTCAGATGCCGGTTGACTTAGCTTCAACTAGCGTAACCGGTGATGTAGGTCTTCCGGGTTACGATCATCCGGAAGTCATCGATCTTGAGTATCCTGAGTTTGAGCTTCATAACTTGGTGAGATATCGATTGGATCGGATCAATCGATCTTCGTTCTTTTCTAGCGTTCGGCCCACCGGATATCGAACTTGTTCTTTGAGTCTTCGAGATCGACCTATACATATTGAGTTCCCCCTCAATATGTGACCTATCTATTACATCAGTTGTTCTATACAGTAATTATCAACTGGTCTCCTATGCAGGTAATATAAACATCAGTCAGCTAACAGGTCTGACTGGTCCTATTACATGTGTTGTTGGAACTTTCATCAAAACTATAAATTTCCCAACAGTATTCTCTCTAAATCTACTTAAAATGAATCATTTTCTTGGCTCAACTACCACACACATGCACTCTGTGATGAACTCAATCCATCCATATCTATCCTTGAAGGGTGCAAGTGTCGGTCATGGTAAAAGTTTATCACTCTGCACATGACTTGCGTATTGACCTATGTCAAAGAAATATCACATCGCTCTCACTAATCGAGACACCGGTAGACACTTAAGTAGAATTACATCAAACAATTTCTCGGATGCGTATGGTATCTGTGCATCCATTATGAGATACCTAGTATCTCGTAGTAAGTGAGAACTACTAAACCCTTTAAGGATATGATGCAGATCGCACACCCATCTCAATTGCATCATCAATATCCCATTCTTGATGATCCTCGATCGGAGCTAATTGAGAATCATGTCTTAATCATATGAGGTCTCACATCCTCAATGAAAACATTGGTTCATGGGAACACATATATGAATAAATGCAAACAATCAAACGTAATATTCAAACAAGTGTAATCCCATATATTAATATTAAATAAACAATAATATTAAATCAACTAAATATTATCAAGTATTATGTCCTTATAAATGATTGTCTCTAGGATATCAATACTAACATGGTGTTGGAAACTGAAGTAAGGGGAACATTTGCAGATTATGGAGATGCATCCATTACATATGGCCCAGTCCTTCCCTTTACTTCACTGCAAAAATTTTATTCTTGTGTTGTAATCTCTTATTTACTGTTTTTTTAATTTCTACACTCTGTTATTGGACAACTAGTTGATAGGTTTACATTTATGTCATTTACTTTTGATGATACTCTTTTTAGCCTAAGCACACTGTTGATGCGCTTAGTGATTTATGTTTATATAATTTGGTTAAGTAGTAATTGTTCTATGAATGACTATTATTTTTTATTTTTCTGACACAATTTCTGATTGTTGTTTTTATAATCAGGTGTGTTGTAGTAGAAATGCCAAGTTGGGGGAGTTTGTTGATGTTGTACAGATGTTGTTTCATATGTTGGACAACATTTTGCACAACATCAGGAATATGCCCTTTCTCCTATCACTAACTTCGATTTGTTAGATACTTCTTTTTATATTTCTTACATGCATGTTGACGGCATAACAATTATATGTCAGGCAGTTGCAATTGTAAGAGTGAGAAATAAAAAGATCATGGGTGCCACAAGATCATGGAGTAATGGATGGAGACTTTCTAGGCTGACCAAACCAAGCCTAGTGGATAGGACAATGCAGTTGAAACCGAAGTCTATTTATACACACTGCATTGGACGAAATCATTTGAGGAAAATATATGAGACACAACACCTAGGAGTGTGAGGGTCGATACTATTTGATTTGTACTGGTTGAATGTATTCCAACATTCCTATCAGTATTAATTTTGTCTAAGTAGTTCGAGTGTTGGGTTGAATAAGATCATTAGTCACTTGAGTGAAAACATTGTTTTGGTATGTGGTTTTTACACTATATCTTTTAGGATCTTGTAAGAGGTTTTTGTGTATCTCACTACTAGTTATAGTGATGTTTTTAGCCATGAGACTCGTATAGTCTGAATTAAGACTATACAAAATATTTGAAATCATTTACACTGTATTTTTAAGACTTCCGTTGTCATATGTTGTTTTACATGTTACATAACATTTTTTAAAATACTCTGAAAAATACACGCACACACACTTTCAAATAGTTCGAAGTTATTAACCTTTATTTTTCAATTTACTCCTAAAGAATAGTGTTTAAAATCTCTTATCATCTAAAGGTGAACCACTCCCAATTCATATGGTGGCTTTATTTCAAATGTCTGAATTTCTGTGAGAAGTTATTTATGATATTATTATTAGTTTTTAGTTTTATGGGACTTCAGTAATTTCTGTGAATTTCTGTGAGAAGTTATTTATGTCTGAATTTTCTGTGAGAAGTTTCCTCACATTAAAATTTTACATTTACGTATAGCATTTTGTTTAGTATATTAATTTAAGTGGTGTTATATGGGACTTCAAAACATAAAACTCATCAGTAATTAATTTCGAATTTATCTTTTTAACAAAATATATTCCAAAAGATTTCGATATCCATTTTTTCTTTATATTTCTACTCACAGAGTTTTTGTGAATCCATAGAACTTTATTTCGGGATTTCAAACTGTTATTTCAATTCTTCCATCATTTATAAAATATGTTATTTTTCTATTAATAAATAATATTTAGTTAAAATAAAATCATACAATTTATGCTCAATATATTTTTAATCAGTTTAAGAAACGCTTATCAGTTTAAAAAATATCTCATTTAACTCATATTAGTACATTATTACATTTATAATTTCTCTTTTTCTAATATTAAAGTGGCCAAAAATTTATCATTATCACAATATATAACAAATATAAAATATTGAGAGAACAATGTAGATATTTAATATTGAACAAGTTAAATAAATAAAAAATACTAAATGGAAAAAACAGAACCTTATTCAGATGATTAAACTCTAAATGTTTGGGTGTGAGAGCCTCAATAAAGCACATTCAAAATTACAATAAAATAAAATCTTTATTACGTTGTGTGATGAAATTCTTGAATTTCAATACTTTAATTAAATTATAATAAGAAAAAAAGCAAAGAAGGAGAGACATGATAGATCGGGAAAATAAATTTATATCAAGTTGTATATTAATTTAAAAACTGAATAAAGAGTGTGGGATGAGTTTTAATTTTATATTGAGATTTGTAAATTAAATATAAAATAAAAAATAACATTGGGCTGAGTTTAAATTCGTGTATTGAATTTTATTCACATATTATATATATAGATATATAATAGGTTAGTGGGGGCTTGCACTAGGCTGTAGTGTTAGTGTTAGTGTCCTAGAGACAATCTATTGTAAGGACATGATACTCAATGATATTTAGTTTGATTTAATATTATAGTTCATTTAATATTAATGTATGGCAATACACTTGTTTGAATATTATGTTTGATTGTTTGCATTTATTCATGCAAGTGTTCCCATGAGTCATTGTTGTCATTGAGGTTGTGAGAACTCAAATGACTTAAGCATGATTCTCAAATAGCCCCAATAAAGGATCATCAAGAATGAGATATTGATGATGCAATGGATATTGGTGTGCGATCTGCATCATACTCTTAGAGAGTGTAGTAAGATCTCACTTACTACGACATACTAGGTATCTCATGATGGATGCACAAATACCTTAGAGGGTATTGGTATACCCATCCGAGAAACCGTTTGATGTAAGTCCACAATATTTGTCTACGTTTGTCTCGGTTAGTGGGAGCGATGTGATACTCCTTTGACTTGAGGTCAATATGCACGACATGTGTGGAGTGATGAACTTTGACCATGACCGACGCTTGCACCCAGCTATGGGTAGATATGACTTGGATTGGGTTCATCACGAAGTGCATGTGCGTGGTAGTTGAACCGAGAATAGGATTCATTCCTCAATGTGGATTTAGAGAGAATACTCATCTTCTCATCATAATTGGATCTAAGTAATCAGCCGATGCACGTCAACTTAGACTTTGTGGCTAAGCGTGACATACATGATCAATTAGTGATTAGAGATAATATTATTAAGTTATTTGAATATACACTTCATCATGTTCAAGACTTAATCGAGTATTCGCGAATGAAAGGAGGAAATCGTAATAGCCCATGTTTTAGTTACAGGTAGTTGCACGTTTCTCGCAACGCACCTCATATATTGAGAATGTCTGATTTATTGTCTAGGGTTCAATTTAGACCGTTAGTTTGACTAATCGCTTGATATATGAGGGCCTATGGGTCACACAACAAGTAATGGTTGTTTACTAATTATAGTTGGTTGATTAAATGTTAAATTGGATTTAATATTTAATTTATGGAGAATTAATTAATAATAGATTATTTTGGAATTAATTATTATTACTATTTAATTAAATTAGATTTAATTAAATAGAATTCCCAATAATAATATATGGAATACTATTATTATAGGATTTATTATATATGGAATCAAATCCGTAGAGATTTGATATACATGGAATCAAATCCGTAGAGATTTGATATATATGGAATTAAATCCGTAGAGATTTTATATGTGGGAAATAAATTTAAGAGATTTATTTTATTAGGAATTTTCCTAATAAAGGTTAGCTTAAGATTTAAGCTGGGCCTCTCCTATATATATGAGCTATTGAGAATTCATAATACGAGAGTTCATATTTTCTCCATAAAATCTCTAAGTTAGAATTTTCCTAGCAAATTCATCTCGGGGATTCAACGCGGGCAGATCTGTGCAAATTAGTAAACGACTGTTACCGGGATACCATAGGTTAGGAATCTGTGTACGAATTGTTGTAAGAATTTTGTTTACGTTTACTCGTATTCAATTATGCAATTAATTGTTCGTTGTTGGTGAACTGTTTACTTCCGGTGCGCATTTATTACGTGTTTACGTGCCTCTAAATTCCAACAGTGGTATCAGAGCTCAGGTTCTTGATTTAAATTGTATAATGTTTCTCGTGGGTAAATCGATATTGATTTGCCTAAAATCCTTTTGATTTGTTTTTGTTGTTCAATCTGCTATTTTAATAAATAAAACCGGCTGATTGAAATTACAATTTTGATTTGATCAAAATTCTAATAAAGTTTGACAAAATTATGTTGCTTTTGTATCAAACTTTTATCTTTGAAACAATAAAGACTTGTCGTCAGTTTCGGTATGAAATTGTCGAAACCCTTACTAAGAGGATGTCGGCGAATCGTCTGAGGCGAGGATCGATGCAACGGCGTGGTGCTGGGCGTAAAATCATGGCTGATCGAACACACCACTCGAGTTAGGGGTCGTCGTTCTCGATGTGGCGGTGATTCTGCGCATCGCTCTAAGCGACAGCGCTTCGCAAAGATATCGGCTAGGCCGGGGTCAATGCGGGGCGGCCGCGACCTACTTCAATTGATTAGGCGGCAACGTCCCATCACGGCCGTTTGGTGATAGCGGCAATCCGCCGAGATCACCTATGCCGGCAGCGATTTCGCTGGGTTTGGACGAAGAACGACAACTACACGCTGAAAACTTCAAGGCGGCGGCGATGCACATTCGTTGCGTCAATCTAGTTTGAGGGTTGTAGGCAGAAGCAATAATCATTTGGGCCAAATGTTTTATTTGTACAGCCCAATGTCTTCCATCAAAATTAAAAGTAAATCGGGACTTTTATAGGGACACATATCGTCGCTTGATGGTTGTAAACCAACTTAACTTTGTTTCACCAGCCAAAGAAGGGAAACGAAAGTTAGGGACATCCGATTAAACTGGGTTTAATCAACTAGGAATTGCAAATTTTGCAATTGGTTTGGAGACCTACTCAGCCAAAGCAGGGACTATGATAGTAGGAATGTGGATCCTAGTCCATTACAATTTATATTTGATATAAATTCATACTCTTCTGATGAGGTCGTTGAGTATGTGAAAATAATGGAGACAAAATAAATATATAAGAAAGGACATGTTTATTTTGATTGCTGAATATTGATCATAGGAATTATGTGTTTAATTCCCGTTTTATTTTATTTCTCTTGGTTAGTTGAAATGTATAACTGTTATTGAGATGTGTTTTGGAAACAAACTAAATTGGCTAGGCCAAATTTTCTGAACTGACACCGAAACGTGTGTTTGGTGTTAAGGCAAGAAAAGATTGAGTACGTGTTGGACACGTCTATCCTGGTTACCCTTGCAGCTGGTACTCTGAGGCAGCCAAGTTTGACGTAGCAGCTCAGAAGAAGCATCAAAAGGATGCTTCCCAGTCTCAGTGTGTGATGTTGCTCGGCATGACTCCCGATGAACATAGGCGACGTGAGAAAATGGGCCCCTTCTAGATGCTCAAGCATCTGAAGGATCTCTTTGATTCCGAATCTCATTCTGAGATTTATGAAGTGATGAGAGATCTGTTCAGATGCCAGTTAGCTAAAGAAGGGAAGATATAATCTCATGTGCTAATGATGATAGGCCTAATAAAAAAACTTGGTAATTTAGGCATTGAGCTAAAAGACCAATGTTTTCATTTATGCTATCCTCCAGTCACTTCCGAATTCATATTCTAGGTTCATTGTGAACTGCAATATGAATAAGACGAATGCGACCATGCTTGAACTTCACAACGTGCTCAAGACTTTTGAGTTCACTATCACTAAGATGGTGTTCAAATGAAGGAGCAGGTAAACAAGGATGTTTGCCTCTACTATAAGTAGAAGATGGCACTGGAAGAAGGACTATAAGGTTCTGGTTGCTAAAAAGAAGGCATTAGGTGCTTCTGGCACTAAAACATCTTTGTTTGTTATTAAGATAATCATGTTCATTAATAGTGTTAACTGCTTGGTATTAGATACCAGATGTGGCTCTCGCATGTGTGCGAATGTGAAGGGGCTCATGTGTCTTAGGACAGTTAGGGAGGGAGAATTCATCTCACACGTGGAAATGAAGCAAGAGTTGCTAACTGAACGTGTGGGGACTTATGTGTTAGACTTACCCTTTGGTTTTAGATTAGAACTTAATGATTGTCATCTAGTTCTTTCTATTACTCACAACATGCATTTGTTGCATTATGAATATGATGTTCTTAACATGCAAAATAAAAGACTCAAACTTAGTAATCATGAAAACCCGACTTACTTATGGCATTGTAGAACTTGATCGTGTAAACGAGAAAAGGATTGCAAGGTTAAGAAAGTTAGACTACTTAACCCCATTCGACTATGAGTCTTATGGAGATTTTAAATCTTATCTCATGGGCAAGATGATCAACAGACCCTTTTCTAGGGAAAGGGGTGCATGCCAAAGAAGTTCTAGAGTTGATCTACAACGTTGTTTGTGGACCATTGTCCACTCTAGCCAGGGGTCACTTCGAATACTTCATTACTTTTACTGATGATTTGTCAAGATATGGATACGTGTATCTTATGAAACACAAATTTGAATCTTTTGAGAAATTCAGAGAGTTTAAGGCTGAAGTAGAGAAGCAACTTGGTAAGAGTATCAAAACTCTTCGATCAGATCGAGGAGGTGAATACCTTAGCCATGAATTCACTGATTGCTTGAAGTTATATGGAATCCAGTTACAATGGACTCCTCCCGGAACACCTTAGATGAACGGTGTATTCGAGAGGAGAAACCGAATCCTGTTAGACATGGTGAGGTCCATGATGAGTTTTTTCAGTCTTCCAACATCCTTATGGGATACGCGTTACAAACCTCAATTTACATTTTGAATAGGATTCCATCTAAATCGGTTGAGTATACACCATATGGACCATGGTGTAGCAAGAAGATAACTTTTACACATATCAAACATGGGGTTGCCCCGTGATTGTGAAAAGATGCCTACCGACAAGTTGGAATCCAAAGGTGAAAAGGGTTACTTTGTGGGATATTCTAAGGAAACTAAGGGATATTATTTTTATCTACCTGAGAAACAATCAGTGATTGTTTCTCGGCAGACCAAGTTCCTCGAGGAAGACTATGTCTTTAAGGAACAAGGTCGTAAGATGATAGAACTTGAAGAAATTCAAGAACCACAAATTAACAAAGAGACTGATAACTTGTCAAAAATGCTTGAGACAAGGAATCGATTGGGAGCATTCATGACTTTCACGGTGGAAGTCTTTCACTAGGTGATAAATCTTTTCGGCCGATGGGGGCGTGATGGAGAATATGCTTGCCGGTCAAGAACCTCTAAGTTAAATTTGAATGAGAACATCATAGTTCAAACTCCCGCCTAAGAGGCATCTAAAAGCGTAGCTCTTGAGGACTCTTCGGATATTAATGAAATCGAAGCACCACAAAATTTTCATGATCAGAATCTCTGACTACACAAACCTGACTCAAGTAAGTCGATTAGGATTTGTAATCCACCCATTGAATCTGATTTACCTCTTGGAGGAACTCGATAATATGGACATACCGGATAAGGACGATCCTAATACTTATTCTAAACCAATATCAGATATCGATTCAGGGAAGTGGCATGAAGCCATGAAATCCGAGATGGACTCGATGTACACCAATCAAGTCTGGAACTTGGTTGAGTTGCCTAAAGGGGTAACGACCCATATTTTGCATATAGATCTTCAAGCGTAAGACTGATGCAAATGGCAAAGTACAAACCTACAAAGCTAGGTTGGTGGCGAAGAGTTATAGTCAACGCAAAGGCATTGACTATGATGAGACCTTCTCACCAGTTGCAAAGATCAAGTCCATTCAAATTTTACTTGAGACAGCAGCACACTATGATTAAGAGATTTGGTAGATGGATGTCAAAACAACTTTCCTCAATGGAAACATTGATAAGAAAGTGTTTATGACTCAACCGGAAGGTTTTACATCTAAGTCAAATTCTAATCTAGTATGCAAGCTAAAGATATCCATTTATGGATTGAAGCAAGCTTCTAGGAGTTGGAATATCCGATTTGATGAAGCTATCAAATCCTTTTGACTTCATCAGAAATTCGGAAGATCCTTGCATTTATTGTAAACGCAGCGGGAAGAATATTGCTTTCATAATCAGGTATGTCAATGACATATTGATTTTGGGAAACAATATCCCGTTAATGCAGTCCATTAAAGATTTGTTGTTAAACACCTTCACGATGAAGGGTCTTGGTGAAGCCTGCTACATCCTAGGGATCAAGATCCACAAGGATAGATCCAAGAGGATGTTGGGGCTATCACAGTCCACCTATATAGACAAGGTGTTGAATCGTTTTGCGATGGAGAACTCTAAGAGAGGATCTCTATCGACAAATCGTGGGATAAAGGTATCAAAGAAGGATTGTCCTTCTGTTGAAGCTGATATCAAGCACATGAAAGATGTCTCATATGCATATGCAATTGGGTCAATCATGTACGCCATGACTTGCACTAGGCCAAACGTGGCCTACTCTATCAACATCACTGGTAGATACCAATAGCATCCGAGTGACTCTCACTAGATTGTTGTCAAGACCATTCTGAAGTATCTCAGATGAACTAAAGAATGTTTTCTTGTCTATGGTGGAATGATCGAACTAGTAGTGGTGGTTAAGTCGACCAAGTTTCAATCCAGGACTCGATGATTACAAATCGAGTCGTTCGCTTTCACTCTCAATAATGAGGTGGTCAGTTGGAATAGTTCTAAGCAAAATGACCGCAAATTCAACAACCGGAGTTGAGTACATTGTTGTATCAGAAGCCACAAGGAGGTTGTCTGGATTTTATAGCTCTTAAGAGAACTAGGGGTAGTTTCGAATGCCAGTTGTCTAATAAAGTTGTATTGAGAGAACGTTGGTGCGATTGCGCAAGCAAAAGAACCGAGATTAGCAAACAAAAACAAGCATGTACCTAGACTTATCATTTGATCTGAGAGATCATAAGGATAAGAGAAATGGAATAAAAATGTATTCCCACATATTTAATTTGGAAGATCATTTTACCAAGACACTAAGTGTTCATGTACACACTAGATATTTAATGGTCTAGGGGTTTAAACATGCAGGTGATTGACTCTAGTCCAAGTGGGAGATTGTTAGTGTAAGTGTCCTAGAGACAATCTATTGTAAGGACATAATACTCGATGATATTCAGTTTGATTTAATATTATAGTTCATTTAATATTAATGTATGGCAATACACTTGTTTGAATATTGTTGGGAGATGAATTTAATAAAGAAGTTTTGATTAGATCCCAAAAATCCTGAGTATGACATGTTCAGGATAATCTTGATAGACTGAGTCAGGATTCAGTATAGAGTGTTCAGGAAGTTATTTGCACCATGTATAGTCGCAGATATAGATCAAAGTTAGATTTTTGAAGAAAATCAAGACTCAAGAAAGTTGTCAAGAAATCAAGACTCAAGAAGTAAATCAAGAAAGTGAAGACAAGAAAGTATTCAAGACTCGATGAAGTTACTAAAGAAACTGAAGACTCAGTAAGTAACTAAAGACTCAAGAAGTTATCAAGAAACCAAGACTCAAGAAGTAATCAAGACTCGAAGAAAATCGGGTAATCGAAGAAATCAAGACCGATAAGCAAATCAAGACACCGGAGACTCGTGATGTCACTAAAGACATCAAGACTCGTAAGACATCAAGACTCAAGACATCAAGACTCGTAAGACATCAAGACCAAGATAATCAAGACTCCTAAGATATCAAGACACGGTAAGATAATCAAGACCCGGTGGTTTCTTGAAGACGCGGTAAGATCTTGAATACTCAAAAGTATAACACAATGTTGGTGAGGCACTGAATAATATCTATCTGAAGACTACAAAATTGAGAAAAAGGCAAATATTCAGAAAAGTAGATATTGGCCAAAACATTCATATCTTGAATAAAAAGGAACTAAGTCTAAGTGTTGTTTAAGGTTATCTCATTCAGAGAGATTGACCAAAAAGAGCCGTTATGTTTGTCTACATTTACTGATGACAAGAACCAATCAGAGGAAGACAACACTGTACTTTACTGACACTGAAAGCGACAGATCACTGAATCATGTCAGTAGTACTATGTTCCAGACTACAAAAATTGGTGATTGGCTACATGACTGCATATTTCCTAAAACATGCAAGGGAGTATTCAAACCCTAAATATAGCCGCTCATCAAACACCATAAGAGGAAACTCATGAAGCTATCTCCTCCAACGGATAGTTTTTCAAGAGTGACCTTGGTGAAGTTGCCTATAAATACTAGTGACCCTTTACATTGAGAGGTCACGGTAGATTTGAAAGCAACTCAAGAGCTCATTCGTATTATTGCAAATTGAAGCACTCGAAAAACCTAGAATTTCCCAAGTGTTTCGCATTGGAGAGAGCTCATTCACTAAGCCTAGATTGATAAGAAATATCCAAAGCTTAGTAGAGATATCCAAGCCTTTACATTGTTCTTATTGTAAAGGATATCTCATCCTAGTTGGAAACCAACCCAAAATCCAAACCCCTTGTTAAGGTAGTTTGTGTGTGTTTTGTTGGTAAGTTGGAGTTGTAAAGAGTTAGTAAGCTACAGTGAGTTAGCCAGAAAACTCTAGTGAAGAAGTTACTAATCTACTTGTGGTAGTCTGAACACTTGTGTGTGTTTGAGTTAGTAAGCTGTAGTGAGTCAGCCAGAAAACTCAAAGTAGAAAAGTGAGTAAGCTACAGTGAGTTAGCCAGAAAGCTTTAGGAAGTGGTTAAGGAATTTCTCTGAAGGTCAGAGAGAGTGGGCGTAGGAGCTTGAGTCTCTGAACCACTATAATTGTTGTGTTGTTTTGCTTTCTTCTTTGCATTACTATATGTTGCATGTTTTTCACTGAAAGCATAATTCACTGATATTCAGTTGGAACCAATCCACTGAACTTGCATCAAACTGATCACAACCTTAATCACTGTTTTATTAAAGGGAAGATTTTCAGCAAAGCTAAAACGAGTATAAACTTCGGGATCTCGATAAACTTCGAGGGTTGATTGGGCTAATCTGAAGCTTCTTAAAGTTAGCTTTCGGGATCATTGTCTCGATGAGACTTTGATTTCAGGGCAATCTGTGCTTTCGGTGCCAAATCATCGGGATAACTGACCCATCGACCTCGATGAAAGAAAAGTTTTAAAAATCTTTGAACACGCGTGTATTCCCCTCCATACGTGTGAGACTTGTTATACCGGGACCAACAAGTGGTATCGGAAGCGATGGTTCAATTTGACCACTTGCTTTGGTAGCCATAGTCTAATTTCTTTGAAAAGACTTTGGTAGTCTCTTGAATAGATCTGTTTTTGCCGATATCTTACAAGGCTCGGTCATCATGCCTTCTAAGAAACTTCCTATGTTCTCTGTTAAGAGCTATGATCTATGGAGATTGAGAATGCAGGCTCATCTGTATTCAAAACATGAAAGAATGTGGAGAGTAGTTTCTGAAGGACCATTCAAATTTACTGTTGTGAATCCCAGAATCATTGATACTGAGAGGAATGATCCCAGAAATGAATTTCCAAAATCTGATGATCAACTTACTCCTGATGAGAGAAAGTTAGTCAATCTTGACTACATTGCTAAAAGATACTTTGTATACTTGGTATTGATGATGGTGTTATGGGGATGATTTCTCCTTTGTGAAGCTGCTTGAAAAGAAATATGGGACACACTTGCTGTTATGTGTCAAGGCACATATCATATTAAGGAAAACAAACTTTATGTTGCTATTGGAAAGTTTGATAGCTTTGAAATGGAAGATAGTGAATCCATTGACAAACTTGAGGTCGGATTCACTAGCATCATGAATGATCTGAGTGCTCTTGGGAAAAGATACCCACAGAGAGAAGTGGCACTAAAAATTCTTAGAGGATTATCTAAGAAATGGGATATACATGCTGTGGTGAATGAAAACACCAAAAATATTGATTCCATGCCATATCAACAAGTGTTCTCTGAACTGAAAGCTTATGAGTTTGTGATTGACAAGAAATCTAAGAAATCTGACAGCAAAGATGATTCTTCATCTAGCAACAATGTGGCTTTCAAAGCCAAAGAGAAATCCTGTAAGACTAGAGAGTCTGAGAACTCACTTGCCATAAATCAGGATGAGCAGAGGATAAGCTAGTACTGATGGCAAGGAGGTTTGAAAGACTCAATAGCAGATATGTGAAATATATGAAATATTACAGGAATCACAGGTACAAGAGAGACTCGAAAGTCGAGGACGGATATACAATTTTGAAAAAAAAGGACCCGAGAAAAGTCAAGGATCCTCATCCAAGAAGAAGAACTCCAAAACCAAGGAGGAAAGTGATCGGGATGATGATACTAACAGATGTTACATTTATCGAGGAAGAAAGGTCACTTTCAATATGATTATCTGGTGAAAAGCTTAAAAAGAAAGAAAGGAAAGACAAGCCAAGAGAGACATGAAGATCTCAAAGAAGAAAACTATGATGGCCGAGGAAGAAGAACATTGATACGAAGAAGGTTCCGGTTCCTCGAGATGAGATTTTCTCGAGATAGTGGCGGTGATGATATTTGTCTTATGGGTGGAGGAGGTAAATTCTTCTATCTCATTTGTTGTTGCTCCTACACAAGCACATGAGTTCTCAAGTTCAACTGTAAACAAAAGAACTTTGACACGATGGATTCATTTGAGAATCCTATGAAGGACTATTCGTATGTTACAAGAAGCGCTCCTTCAAACTCAAGAGCGGAACAAGGAACCGATTGGCCGAGAATCAAGTGGAAAGACTCTAAAAAATTGAGATCACTTCTCAATTGATGGGAACTCTTGATGAACTAGATGTTCGAAAGTACAACTCTTAAAAAAAGAAGGTTATAGAGATCTGAATGGAAAATTAGAGAAATCCACTAAAGAGATTGACTTATCGTAATCGAAGTTCAATGACCTCTTTGAGAAGCATGAAACTCTAAAAGAAATGTGAGGATAGTGCGCAGAGAAAGTTAGCTCTATTGAATTACGCATCTAAAGTGATAGATGAAATTGAGTTATCAAAGACTGCAACTATAAAACTTTGGATTGGGATACATTCGGGGAACCTCACAAGGTCTTACGAATCTTTGCTTCTAGTAGCACCAAAAGGTATCTTTGTTAAACCCGGTGGCACCTAATCTTCTTACTAAAGAAGCGCCGAGTTTTAGACAGGGTAAAGGACCTATGGTTTGAAAAAGCGAAGGTTAGGGAAGAAAGCCCAAACCTCGGGAAAAGGCTAAAAAACCCCGAACACTCAATAGGAAATCTTTAGGCCCGATGCTTCAAAGCCTCGGCTAAGAGTACCAACCTAAAGAGATCTGCCTTTGAACCATCGGAGGAATTTTAGGAAGAGAAACACTTTCACAGAGATATTCTCAATTGAAAAAGACCAAGTCCTCGGATTCTTGAAAGACCCCAATTTCGAAGATGTGCAACCTAAACCCCACTTGCCTAAGGGTAAAAGGTTTCTGAACCCAAGTCGGCAGAGACATAGACCCGGTGAACAAAAAGCTAAGGCATTTGAACAAAGGGCCGAACCAAGAAGAACTCTAAGGCTCATATTCATGCTAAAAGTGGGCTTTCATACAGGATCTTGCCAAGGCACCTAGGGTGGTGAATGTGTATGTAGATGTTTATGGGAGACAAATCAGACCACTCTAAATTAATTAGAGTTGTTAGGCGATTTGGGTTCCAAAAAGGTACAAACTAACTTTGGTAGGACCCTACACCAAATGGGTACCTAAGAGGCGATCTTTTTTTAGGGTGAAAGAAAAGGCCTTTGACACGAATGAAAACAACATAGCGATGAGTGGAAATGAATTGGCTCCTGTTGTATGGTATCTGGACAGTGGATGTTCAAGACATATGACGGGGATATAAGCAACTAATCCCGACTATGTTGAGCAAAAAGTCCCTCGGATCACATTTGGAGACAATTCATAAGGACAAACTGAAGGATGTGGAACTCTTGAAGTTGACTCTGTTCATATCCATGGTGTTTCATATGTGTCCGGTCTAAAGCATAACTTGCTTTCTATCAGTCAATTCTGTGACAAAGGATTCAGTGTTGAGTTCTCAAAGAACTTATGTTATGTAAAAGACAATACTTCACAGAAAATTTTACTTGGTACTAGAAAAGGAAATGTGTATCTTGCTGATTGGAGTTCAACTCCTAAAGATACATGTTTGGTTGCAAAAAGTTCCACTGATACCAGTTGGTTGTGGCACAAAAGAATGAATCACTTAAACTTCAAAACCTGAACAAACTTGCAAGATTAGCACTTGTGAGGGGGTTACCCAATGAAGTGTTTAGTAAAGATCATGTATGTGATGCTTGTCAGAAAGGAAAACAAATCAGAGCATCTTTCAAAAGCAAAGTAGATGTTTCTACTGATAGAATACTACAACTGTTACATATGGATCTCTTTGGTCCAGTAACACCTGTGAGCACTAATGGCAGAAAATACACACTTGTGGTAGTTGATGACTACTCTAGATACACATGGGTCATATTCTTTTCAAGAAGAAAAGAGACTCGAACAAAAAATGCTGAACTCTTGAAAAAGGCTCGATCTTGAAAAGAATCGAGAGTGTGGTCAAAATCAGATCAGATAAAGGAACTGAGTTTATCAATCATATTATATCTGATTATTGTGCAGCAAATAGAATAGCTCATGAAACATCAGTTGCAAGGACCCCACAACAGAATGGTGTTGCTGAAAGAAGAAATAGGACTCTGAAAGAAGCTGCAAGGACAATGATTGTTGAAGCTGATATTCCTAAGAGATTTTGGGTTGAAGCTATCAACACTGCATGCTACTCTTAGAACAGATCCATGTTGACCAAGAACCAAGGAAAAACTCCATATGAGCTGTGGAATGAAAGGAAGCCTCTTGTTTCTTTCTTTCGTGTGTTTGGTTGCAAGTGTTTCATGCACAATAATGGTAAAGATCAGTTGAAAACTTTTGATAGCAAAACTGATGAAGGGATATGCTTAGGATATTCTGAAGTCAGTAAAGTCTTCAGAGTTTACAACTGTAGGACTCTTATTGTGGAAGAAATGCCTCGTGTTGTTTTTGATGAATCTACTTGTGTTAGAAAAAGCAGGGAACATATTTCAGAGAAGCCCGATCAAGAGAATCACCGGACTTAGCTTTGAAAAGAATGATAAAACATCCTCTGAACACGAAAAGAAGAAGTCACTCACTTTCTCTGAATGGAGTGAATGGGACTCTGACAAAAAGAAGTTCGAGGATGGAAAAACTCGGGATGGTGAGACTCGGGATGGAAATTCTCCATTTGAAGGAAAGCCTTGACACCTTTGAAGGTTTAACCAATCCGAACATACACCAATTCGGACTTCGGGTATGTAATCTGGATGAAGATGTGGTCACGGTGAGGCAAACTCTGAATCTATCAACCAAAGGGAACAAATGTCTCGACAATGTTCGAATGGAATTTCCACGAGGAAGATGATTCTCTTTCTCCTTTTCTCTTGTTCCTGAATTTAATGAACTACCTAAACCTAACATTTTCGATGTTGAGGATCTTCTTGAAGGGGAACATCCAGGACAAAATGGTTGGATAGTCATCCTATAAGTCAGATTGTGGGTGATCTATCGGATGGTAAAAAAACAAGAAGGTTCCATGGAGAGAGTGCTTTGTTACTTTGCTTCCTATTTGAAAAAAGAACTCCATTGAGATTGAAGAAGCTCTCTACAAGATTCATATTGGATTCTTGCTATGCAAGAAGAGTGAATGGGGTTCTCAAGGAATGAAGTTTGGGAGCTAGTGGATAGACCTAAGAGGCACAACGTGATTGGAACTAAGTGGGTATTCAAGAATAAGAGAGATGAAAACAACAACATTGTGAGAAACAAGGCAAGGCTAGTTGCACAAGGTTATTCCCAAGAAGAAGGCTTGGATTATGATGAAACATTTGCACCTGTTGCAAGACTAGAAGCCATCAGTTGTTTCTTGCATATCTTTGCCTACATGAAATTCACGATCTATCGGATGGATGTGAAAAGTTCATTTACGAATGGTGTCTTAAGGAAGAGGTTTATGTAGAACAACCTCGGTTTTGAACGAGAATGACCAAGTTTCTGTGCTCGGAAAGCCTTGTATGGTCTTAAGCAAGCACCCCGAGCATGGTATGATACCCTTTCTCGGTTTCTTCTTGACCATGGTTTTATCATAGGAATTGTTGATAGGACTCATTAGAGGATAGAATATGGAATGACATCTTACTTGTTGATTTATGTAGATGACATCATATTTGGATCTCCAAATCATCGGTGTGAAAAGTTTTCTACCCGATGAAAGGAAAGTTTGAGATGTCAATGATGGGGGAGATGAATTTCTTTCTTGGACTTCAGGTGAAACAAACTAAGGAAGGAATTTTCATCAATCAAGCAAAATACACCAGAGATCTGATTGCAAAGTATGGTGTACAGAATTGCAATGCAGTTAGAATTCCTATGAATACTAACTACTAGATGGAGCCTGATCCTGAAGGCAAATCAGTAAATCACACTGATTATAGAGGGATCATTGGATCACTGCTTTATCTCACAGCAAGTAGGCCTGATATAACATTTGCTGTTGGGATATGTGCAAGATACCAAGCTAATCCTAAGACTAGTCACATGGAGGCTGTCAAAAAGATTTTGAAATATCTTAAAGGCATTGTGAATAGAGGATTATGGTATCCAGCTTATGATAACCTTGAATTAACTGGTTATTCAGATGCTGATTATGGAGGATGTAGAATTGAAAGGAAGTCTACCACAGGAACTTGTCAATTTCTTGGAAGTAAACTGATATCATGGTTTTCAAAGAAACAAACCTCATGTAGCAACCAAGTCTTCTTGAAATTTGAATACATGCATTGCAGAGGAAGTTTGTTGTGCATGCATTCTTTGGCTCAGACAACAATTGAGGGATTATAAGATTATAGCCAATGAAGTACCTTATATTTTGTGATAATAATAGTGCAATTGCTATTACACAAAATCCGGTATTGCACACCAGATGTAAGCATGTTGATATCAGACATCACTTCATCAGAGATCATGTTGAGAAGAAAGACATCAGAATGGAGAAAATTCATACTGATAAATAGAGAGCTGATATCTTGACTAAACCTTTGGCTAAATCAAGATTTCAGGAACTATCAGTTGAATTAGGTATGTTGGATCCTGGTGAATAAAGCAAATCGGAAAAATTGAAGGTTTTCAGATGCATGAAGTTTTCTCAGTTTTTCACTGAAAAACTCAGGATAAAATTGAGAGTAATGAACACTGAGTCTTGGGGAACTTCGGTTATCACGAAGATCAATTACTTCGATTATTATCTTGACCTATTATCAAGATCGATATTTCATTATATTATCTTGACTCATTATCAAGATCGATTAGTTCGATATTATCTTGACATTTTATCTAGGTCAAAACTTCAAGAAGACCGATGGAGAAAATTAGATACGAAGAAGTATTGACTCATGCAACACATTTATTGTCCAATGAATCTCAATAATCATTGGCAATAAATAACAAAACACCTGAAGGAATATTTGGGCGGGACCTTTGAAATCCACGAAGAAAGTCAATGGTCTGCTGGAACAGTAATTAAATGCACTGTTCATTAATCGCCAATAGAGATAAATTGGCGGCGTTATATTTGTGAAATCGTCCTTTCATATACCCGATTTAGTCGGTTCTTAATCTCGACCGTCAATTTCTTCATCTATGTGTTTTTCCATGAATCAAAATCCTATATCTATTGAAGAATTTCCTTCAAAGCCCGATTCCAAAATCCTTCATCTTCAAACACTCTGCTTAAAAAACTCTCGATTGCCCAGAAATTTTCATCTATCTCAAAACCCTTCACAAAAATTCTCCAAAAATGACGTTTTCGGTATATGACAAGCTAGCCATTTCCAATAAACCTTGGTATGAATATGTCATCTCTCTCGAAAGCTCATCAAATGCAACTCACGAAGAGGAAGCGTTGCATATGATTCGTTTGGGAATGCTTACTTGCCTGGTTGCGAATCAACCAGAGGCTGAATATGCAAAAGTGGTAATAGAGTTTATCTCTAATTTGAAATTAGATGAGGAAGATTGTATAGAATCGCAGAATACTGTATCGCATTTAGAGCATAGTTCAAAATATGTGGATTTTGTTAGGGAATTGTATATTATTCCTAAGAATCTTAATGCCATATATGAACTAAGTGATAGAGGTGAAGACCCTACGGTATATATGATGGGTAGGGAGCAAGAATATCTGGATAAAATTGCAGAGCATCCAGTTAAGTTTGAAGCTACTCTGAATAAAAGGCATTTGAAGCCTAAATATCGAGTATTGCTGGACATTGTAAGTAAATGCATCATGAGTCGATCTGGCAGCTTTGAACAGAAAAGTACGCCTAAGTTGAGGCTAATGGCGGCGATTGAAGATTCACCCACCACGACATTCAACTGGTTACACTATTTAATCAAGGTGGTGAGTGATCAAGTCAAGCAAGTTCAAAAGGTGAATGGATTTGTTGTTGTCAAATGAAAGATCCTACATGCAACCAAGATTGCATTCATCTTAGAAATGTGCAGAGAAGAGGAGGATATCTTTGCCAATTCCTCATCCTTTCCAAAGTAAAAAATCTTGTTCAAACCACCAACAACAAAGAAGACTTTGAAAGGAAAGAAAGAGAAAAGCTCTAAGTCTCAGGAGGAGACCGCTGAAGAAGAAGCTGTTGAAGCCAAACAAGCCAGGGGGAAAGCCCTGATGCAAGTGAAAAGAGAGAAAGGAGAAAATCTGAAGAAGAAAACACTGGCCCCTCAGAAACGCAGAAAACTTCAAACTATTACTGAGGAGGAGGTCAGTGACACTGAGGATATTCAACCTGAAGGCCAGCAAGGGCTGAAATCTCCACTACAAGTTCTGACTCAGGTTGTGACAATTGCGCAAGATCAAGAAACTGAGGAACAGGTTTTCTCTGAGGTACTCGGAACTTCTCTGAGCTCAGATAAAATTTCTCAGGAAATCTTCAAGGGACCTCAGGTTCCTACTGAAGAGATACCTGTTCAGACCTCAGATCAGTCTGAACCTCAGGAACTGCTGAATTTGGATGCGCTCCTGAGTGAACCATTTCTCGATCCATCAGCACCAGAACTCTTGCAATCTGATCCTACTGACCCTGAGAGCCCAAAGATGAAGAAGGGAGAGGCAGAAGAAACAGAGTGGCGCAGCAAGGGGGAACGATTCATTCTTGATAGGTACCCTGAGCTGAGCGCATATCCTGACCTTCAGGATCTTTTCTTCAGACTTAGAACCACAGTCTATATCCTGAATCAGACTCTTCCAGAGATGCTGAATATAGCCTCCTTCAGAGGAGAAGACTGGTGGAATGCTGAGACTGCTGTTTTGACAGAGTTCTCTGGATTCAGGAAGACCAAGCTCAGAATGAAAAATGCTGATTTTTATGAGCTAGTCAAGAGGAAGGTGGCTGAGAGAAGGAAAGATGATATTGATGCCTCCAGTTCTATAAATCCAGAAGGAGATGAGGATCAAGATAAAGAGGATGACCAACCAGATGATGCTGAAAATCAATATCAGATGGAGAAAGACACTGATGCTGTACAAACTGATATCACACATCCTCTGACTGAAGTTAACACTCTTCGGGTATCTTTTGGCACTATTAAACATTATGCCAAAGCTACTAAAGTTCCTATCTTTAAATCTGTTATGTCTGATATGCAGACTGAGGCTTAGATGGAGCACCCAGCTCAGGTGGAAAAAGTTGTACACACTCCAGAGATTGATCTCAGTCCTATATTGGAAAAATTGGAGAAGGTGGTGCCAATGGTGGAGAAAGTGACTCAAATTGAAGAAACCTTGGCAAGCCAATCTCAAAAGCTGGAAAATCTGAGTTCATCTTCAGACATGCTGCAACTACAAACATCTCTTGCAGATAAAATGACTACTATGGAAGGCAAGATTGATGTAGTCAAAACTGAGCTCAATGCAGAGATGAATCAGATGTATCAGGAAAGAACAACCTATCTAGAAGCAAAGCTGGTTGAGAAGAATGATCTAATGATCAAGACAACTGTTGAGGAAATGGGCTCTATGCTCATGACCAAGATGACAGAGATGATGCATAATGTCTTCTCAAATCAGTTTGCACCTATTTCTGAAGAGCTCTCTGTAGGTCCCGAACGGGTTTAGTGAGGGCAGAAGTCTAGAGGGGAGGGGTGAATAGACTTCTGAAAACTTTTTGTGCAGATCGGTGTGAGGCGATTACTTTGATCGAGTCGCGAGTGAATCGGTTTGGGGCTGATAACCAACTTCTTGTCGCCAAGGCGATCGATTCGTAATATATCGGTTTAAGCGATGTGTGCGGAAGCTTAAGTTTTACCCGTGTGAAAAACCGGTTTTGATAAATCGATTCAAGGTTAATCTTTTAATCGATTGGTGAAGTGTCGGGTTTGATCGGATCGTAAGCTTGGTCTTAATGATCTCAACTTGGAATATGTATGCGCTTTAAAGGTTGTGTGCGATTGTGTGTCGATTAATCAAAGCGGTAAAGGCACACAAGATTTATAGTGGTTCGGACAAACCCGATCCCCAAATCCACTCTTCCCTATCACAAAGGGCACCTACTTAACCAACTTGACTTAGTTTTATGTGTTAGTCCAACACAAGATTACGAAACTAGATGTTTAAAGAGTTCACACTCAACCGATCCCAGAGATCAGAACTAGAAACCCTAGTCTGAAATCTTGCTAAACAACTTATCCTAACTTGGGGGTTTGGGTAAGATTGTTGAGGTTCCAACTATGAAATCTTTTCTTGCGTATAAGCAGCCTAACAGCTAGATGAAAAGATTTCTATGCTAAGAACTTATGGGATGAACACTTAATAAAAATAATCTTCTTAATCGTGTTCTTCGTGCGGAAATCTGATATTAGCTTGAGCTTCTTGATTGTTCAGTGTTTCCATTTTTCGCGTGTGTGTCCTCACTCTAAAGTGTAATCCCATATATATAAACTTGAAATCAAAGAGCCGTTGGAGAGCAATTTGAATTTCAGGCTATATTTGGTAGACTTGCAGGCTTGATGTGACTAGCTTCAGAACGGCATGGCCGAAAGCGTGAATTTGTACTTTGTAGCCGTTATAGAGAGGTAGCATCAAATCCCGCAATTGCCGGCTCCGATCATACGTGTCTTGTTCTTATTGGATAGCAGACTCACTTTTCAGTGTTGTTCTTCCAACTAAGCTTGACATTCTTCTTGTTCAGATCATCGACGTATGATTAGGTGAAACATCAGATTTCACTGGTGGTCGACCGATCGGTCCCGAATCCATCGATCTACCGATAGAGTCTTCCGTGTCGGTTGACTTACCTTCAACTAGCGAGACTTCGCCGATGTAGGTCTTCCTCGTCCGATCATCCGGAAGTCATCGATCTTCGAAAGTATTCCGAGTTTGAGCTTCATGACATCAGTGAAGTTATTCGACTAGATCGGATCGATCGATCTTCGTTCTTCTTTAGCATTCGGCGTGGGATATCGGTACATCCTTTGAGTTTTCAGATTCGACCTATACATATTGAGTTTCTCAATATGTGACCTATCTATTACATCGGTTGTTCTATCTGAAGAATTATCAACCGGGTCTCCTATAAGCGTGTAATATAAACATCGGTCAGTAATGTCCGACCGGTCCTATTACATGTGTTTTGGAACTTTCATCAAAACTATAAATTTCCCAACAATTTCCCCCTTTTGATGAAACCAAAAACACTTTGAGAAACCAAATCTGATTGATAAAAAATAAGCGATTAAGAGCATATAATCAAGACAATGAGACTTTGTCTTAAGATCGGAAAAAATAAACTTTTCTCATTAAAGAATGATGATTACATGTTACATCAGAAAAGTTTGAAAATAAGAGCAGCTGATCCTGAGTAGTCTTCTGATTCTTCACTCTTTGGGCTTGTATCCTTCTGGCATCTCTCTTTGATCTTGAGGTACGTTGAAAATCTGATAAAGTTTCCATTTGACATCATCAGTCTGGCGAGGATCGATTAGTTATTTCGTTACATGTGCAGGATGTCAAAATAGAATCTTTGAAATGCCAGTCTGTCAAATGAGCCATCTGCCTTCTTCGAGTATTCCAACAGATCATACTCTTGGCGAATTATTTTTACATTGATCAGCTTGGCCTCATTTTCCAGATACTTCAGAAAATCCGGGTATTTATTTTCTAACCAGTTGAGGAATTCTTCATCAGGAGATTCTTCTTGTGGAACAAGATTGAGAACAAAGGCATCGAAGCCATTCCACTCTCGATCTTATTCCATTCCTCAAATTTCTTGGCATCTTGTAAATAAGTTTTTAGGATGATTTCATCAACTCTTCTTTGGCGACTTAGGTTACTCGTACGGATTTTTTCCTTCCTTTCTTCACTCTCAAATTGAATTTCTTCTTGATTTTACGCCTCTGTTTTTTTTACGCCCTTCTTTCTTCTTGGCATTTTTGGGCTTCTTGATTTCTCTGCTCTTTGGACATCTTTTGACCAAGATGTCATTTTGGTTGTGCTCTTGTGACTATCTCGGTCAGAAGTTTTTGATGTCCACCTTTTTGTTATGTCGGTTGGTTTCTCGATCTGTCCTTCCCCTTTTGGTTTGATCAAAAAGAGTAGTGAGGTGGGAAGTCGAGAACCAAAGTTGATCTGCGATCGCTTTGTTGAGATCTTGAATGAGATATGCCTTGAGTTTGAGCAATTAGATTTTGAATCGTCGATATCATTTCGATCTTGGCCAGATTCCATGGCGATGAGAGAGTGTTTTAATCGGATTTGTCAAGTTTCTCTTCTGTCAATTCTAGCTTGTCAATGAGCATCGAAAAAAGAAACTTGTTGTTTATCCACCGAAGTCGATTTGCCATCAACGGTCTTTATCGATTCGGTGACGTAGATGGACCTGATTTGAGAGAAGCGATCTTTGATTGCCCTAATCTGGGAAATAGCCAATTCCCTTTGATACATTATTTCTTTGATGGCATCGCCTTTGATCATTATCGATCCCTCAACTTCTTCTTTGGAGATCTTTGAGACAAGATTTGATCTCCGAAGTTGATCAATAGTGACGTGTGATGTTGGAATGTTGGGTGTCACTTGATCCGGTTGGTTGTTTGTGCCTCCAAGTGGTTGGTCATGAACCGCGGCACGGCTCCACTATCATCGGCTCTGTATCCTTCATGATGGCATCCGCTTGGGGGAGCTTTGTCGCCAGGGATCTCGCCCCGTCTGTTCAGCAACCCCTAGCTACGTGGATCGAGCTTTGATGATGAAGTAGATTATCAGCAAATTTGGTGATCCCCTTTTTAGCGTATTTCCTCATGTAAATCGAAGTCCGCAAACTCATCCGCACCGCCCATCCCAATTCAATAATTATTATAAAGTCGAGAAGCTTTTTAATCGAAGATCTCTCGGTGAGATCTCCATAACTTCTCTTATGGCGGGTTAGGCGACCGATTCCGGATCTGACTCATCAATTTCTCTTCGATTCGCATTCGATCAATTTCGGCTATGATCTTTGTTGATCTGGACTCGAGAATTGTTTGTCGATTCAATTTGATGAGATGTGGAAAGTTCTGGTTGTCTTGAGCAGCGGAAGATGGCCGATCGGTTCAACTGCAGAGGTATAACGTGGATCGCAGTGCTTCGTTCCACAATGTAAGCTCGTTCACGGTTCCTGTTATTCTTTTTTCAGTTCACAAGGTGTGGAAGAATAGGAGAGACATGCTTTCAATGACCGTCCGTCGAGTGGTGAATCGGTTTAATTTTGGAGGAGAATGAGATCGAACGGCTTGTGCTTCTTAGAATGATCTGGCGAAGGCTTGAGAAGCCCTGCTGTCGTCGATGCTTCACCGATTTTTGTGGTGCAACAGATTGGTTTCCAGGCCTTCTTCATCGACTCATCTTCTAGCATCAGAGTCATGGGGGCTTACTTCTCCCTTCTTGCCTCTTCTCCACAGGCCTTCGCCAGTTTTTTCTTCTTCTGGGGGGCATCTGGTGGGCCTTTCACGCATTCCGGTGATTAGCGTTCCCGCATGTCGGTGTAGAAGAAGTTGCCTTCTTTTTTTCCTTTCTTTGACTTTGGGGGGTTGGCATGATATCATCGTCCCAGTGGCCCAAAAATCAAGTGGTTTGTGAGAAAAGCCTTATAGGACTTGGTCCATTACATTCCCATTTGGCCTTTGGCATTTTATCCTCAGAGGATAACCGCAACCTTGTTGAGATTGTTGATCTTCTTCTTCATAAATACCGCCTCCACTCATCAACTCCAAATTTATCATGTTCTTGGAGTAGAATGGCCTTCGTAAAACCCATGCCAATTGATGTTCTTGGCTTCATCAATTATTATTGACCATCTTTGTCATGCGGTAATTCGGATGTAATAGCTTCGGGCTGAATGCAATACCTATAATTGTTTTTGACAAAATGTCAAACAACAATCGGTATTTTTGAGCATTGGCCCGACAAATCCTCGTATGATGTTTGTCGGCCTCTCTCGAAGAGCTCTTTTTCGATCAGCTCATCTTCGTTCTCCTCAGAATGAAGCAAAGTAGATCCGAAATCCTTTGGGTAAATTTGAACAGGACGTGTTATATCCGCATTCGTCGGTCGATTTCTTCTCCGTTTGTCGAAAGTAGTTCTTCTCGGAGCATCCGTATCCACTCTTAAATTCCTTAGGAATTCTAGTGCTTCATCTTGCATCTTTGGATTGCGATGAAGCGTATAAAAAATTCTCAAGGCACCTTTTCTCGAATTTGCTTTCGACCTCCATGGATTAGGATCTGAGTGATATTGAACGCATGCGAACTTATCATCCACAATCTTTGTTGCCGATTCAGATAGTTGCACATTATTTTACCCATCTGGTGAGTGATCATCTCTGAGATAAGATAGATTAGGTTAAAAATTGTGCATTAACACAAAGAATATCACACGTTTTAAACTAAGAAACAATAAAGCATAAACCGAATAAAAACATTTAAGATCAATGGATTTAAAAAAAGATACATCAAATAAATATAAATTACAGATTACATTTTTTCGGAAAGATTATTTTGAAACTTAGGAAAACACTTTGAATCGAGAGAAATAATCTGGAGTTTTTAGGAGAATAAATCGCAAGTGTGTGAAATGGAAAACTCTGGTATGTTTTTGATGAACTTTATAAAGACGAGGAGGGAAAAAGAAGACAAGATTTGGAAGATCAACCGTTTGAAAAGATTAAACGCTCCAGATTAAGCGGTTTTGATCGTAGGTCGGGGAAAAAAACGCGTCTGAAAACCTTTTTGGATTTAAAAGCACGTTTAATAGCAGTTAATACATGTTCCCCACGTCCGCATTAAATGATTTGCAGGGAATACGTCACAAGGATAATGGGTACAGTAAGGCAAATAATATCATATAAGATCCGATAAATAAGCAAAGAACAAGAGAAAAAGCGTGATCCGGTTGGTGATATTGTGTCGGTCAATACCACTTGTCCATGTTGATTTCACTTGTTGATCTTAGTAATATTCCGCCTAAGTCTTAAAATTTCCCAACCGATCCTTTTAATCGATCTTCTTCACTTGCATCGATTTGTTGAGGTTTCAAGCTCAACTGATCTTCCTTGAATCGTCGATTTTCCACGATCCTCCTTGATCAGTTGAAGTTCCCCCTTCAACTGATATTTCTGATTTTCCCAAAGAATGATGTATCTGATTTGTTGGAGTTTTAAGCTCAGCTGATCTTCCTCATCTGATCAGCTTTGTATGTATCAGATTTTGGTTGACCTAATCGATTCTTTTCAAGTCAATCGATTCTTGGAATAAGTGTTACCGCCAAAACTTAGTCTAGAATAGTAGTCTCTATTCCTAAGTTGGTAGCGATTTGACATCGTAATTATAAATGCGAATCTTTCGATATGTCAATCCGTAGTAAATTTATCCAATTATCGGTCGGCGTGATTCCTACACTTTTGTCCTTTTGGTCTTGATTTCTCTAAAAGGTTTTGAGAACTCGAATTTGCATTTGCACCCTTGCTTGGCCTCTATAAATTGGACCAAATGTTTTACACAACATAACCCATTCACCATACTTATCTTCTTTGTAGAATCATGTATCTGGTGAACCCTTACTTCCGTGAAACTTAGGCAAACACCTTTACCCTTTTTCAATGATTTGACTTCTCAAATCAACCCTTTCAAGGTCCCTTATCATTTGTTTTGTCGTCATCAAAGATTTCACATAGGATTGTTGCAAAGCTTCTCTACCACCACGGCGGTGGTTCTGCATATTACTGGCGAGAACACACTTCTCCTAACCGTATGCACCTTGTGTGTCTATCGTTATGGCGTAACCATCAGATCAACAGACTCACCGAAAATGAGCGTGAGTTTGATATACGGTGCGCATCGGACAACGGTGATCTTCGTGTATATCAACTCACCATTTAACTGTTGGAGAGCCCATCGACTCTTTCTTAGGGCTCTGGCTTAAAAAATCTATCAAGGCATTTGTCGGCTCCCTTTGGTTTTAGCCAATTTAGCGGCTTTAGGATTTCTTTTAAAGCCTCTCTCACCCCTTGTTAAGTGGGGAAAATGAGAGCATCGATTTAAAATCTCTCTCTCCCGCCTTTCTACTTGGGTTAGGATGAGGGTTTAGGGTTATAGGTTTAGGGTTTTTGGTTATGACTTATGTCTTGACCTCCGGGTCCTTTGTACTTGTATCTTGTAATGTGTCGACCTTGGTCTTTATCAATGAAAAGTTCTATTATTTCATTGTTGTGTAAAATTCCTGTATCCTTATTCGATTTTAAGCTTTAATCTTGTGAATACCACTTGTGAATCTTGCTTGTTGAATATCAGCTTAATCGACTTACAAATATGTAAAATAACCCAACTGATTTAATCAGATATTTCTTTTAAAATGAGTGTTTCCTTTAATCTGATAAACCTTAAATCTGATCAGTTCCTTTAACACGATAATCTTGTAAATCGATCGATTTTCACATCAATTCCTTGAATGATCTTCTGATCAGTTGAGATACCAAACTCAACTGATTCCTTTCAACCTGGTTAGTCTCTTAACCAGCTGGTTCTGGAGATCATTCCATCAAACATTTTAGGCGCATTTTCTCCAAGATCCAGTAGCCCTAGCTCATTGCATAATTCTCTGAATCTGATCTCAGCTAGTGGCTTGGTTAGAATATCAGCTTTCTGTATATCAGTATGAATCTTTTCCATTCTGATATTCTTCTTTTCAACATGATCTCTTATAAAATGGTGTCTGACATCCACATGCTTGCATCTTGTATGTAGAACGGGATTACGAAAGTGATTGCAATAGCACTATTCATCATCACGTAAAATAGGTACATTCTTAGCTTCAATGTTATAATCCTCAATGGCCGACTAAGCCGAGCGATTGGGAACAACGACTTCCTGCAGACCATATATTACGCTTCAATAGTAGATGTCATGAATCGATGTACGCTTCTTTGAAAACCACGAGATCGGTTTACTTCCTAAGAACCCACAAGTTCCGAGGTGGATTTTTTACGTCAATCTTGCAACCTCCATGTCGTAATCGAGAATACCCACTAAGCACTAGATTATCATCGATGGGTAAAATAAATCAAGGTTTCTTGTCCCCTTCGGATACTTAAGAATCCGCTTAGGCGCTTTCTAGGTGGCTTATCATTGGATTTGCACGAAATCGCACATACACCTACTGCGAAGGTTATATCCGGTCTACTTTGGTAGTCGGGTATAGTAGAGATCAATGAGAGTCCTATATTCCTTTCGATTTGTTTTCGACCATCCTCATCGGATCCATCTTGAATCCGGTCATCATAGGAATTTTGGCTTCCTTACAATTTTGAACTCCAAACTTAGCCAATAAAATTCCTAGTGTACTTTTGCTTGGCAGATGAATATCCCTTCTGCACTTTGCTTTACTTGTAGACCCAGAAAGTAATTCATCGACCCATCATGGACATCTCGAATTTCCCTTGCATCGGTTCTTTGAATCTTTCACATAGACTCTTGTTAGGAGATCCAAGATGATGATGTAGATCACGTGAGATCTGAACCATCAGAATATCTTCTCCATCTTCTATTTCGAATAATGTTACATCCTTTGTTCCTTTAGTGAACCCACTTTCGATCAAGAACCGAGAGAGTGTATCATATAGCTCGAGGGCCTTGTTTGGGCCATAAAGAGCTTTTCATAGATGGTACACTGGTTGCCCTTTTCAAAGCACGGAGGTTGTTAGACATAAACTTCCTCTCGCTAGTACCCCGTTTAAGAAAAGCACTCTTCGTCCATCGATACACATTGTGAACCCTACGTGGGAAGCATATGCCTTAAAAGCAAACGAAATGGCTTCTAGGCGGCGACCGGTGCAAAGGTCTCATCATAATCAATTCCTTACGATTGTGAATACCCTTAGCAACAAGTCTTGCCTTATTTACGGTGATGACATTTTTCTCATCTCTCGTGTTCTTGAATACCCACTGCCCGTGCCAATTCGTCTTGATGATTTGGTGCATCTACCGGTTCCCAAACTTGATTTACGTCGAACTGTTCGACTCTTCTGCATGGCTAGAATCCGACTTGCGTCTTGTAGAGTTTCCTCTATTGTTGTTGGTTCCTTCATAGGCAGATAATGACAATACATGGCACTTTCACCTGTCGATATCTAGTTTTAACTTTATCGGATGGGTCTCGATTATCGATAAGTTGGATATTTGGTTATCCGTGTCCTTACCGATACGATTTGCGTCGGTTTGGTGAACATCGTCCTTTTACGATAAAATTTCATTACTAGCGATTGGGAGTGGTGCGAGAGTTATGATCCACTTGATAAGAACAAGTCTCGGTGATGTTGGACTCATCATGTGGCCGATGTACATTCGTGGGAACCAGATGTCCCCCGAACCGGATGGTTCGGTTGATCTTATCTCACCATATCAACTTCTTCATCGACGATTTTTCGTACCTTAGGATCTGAATGATCCGGTGAATCATTTAGATCTGGAATGTATATTATTCTGATTTCGATTCTTTTTCTTTGATCGTTAGGTGATCCATTTTACGAACATCGGGTTCTTGTTGATCGTGTACATCTTGTTCTGTTGATTTCTCTTGTTCGGAAGATGCTTCATCAAAGACTACATGGGGTGTTTCTTCCACAAGTAGGGTTAAATCTGTTGTAAACCCCGAAAGTTTTGCTAGATGAGGAATATCCTAAGAATATACCCTCATCGACTTGGCCTCAAAAGTCTTCAACCGACTCTTCCCATTGTTGTGTATGAAACACTTACACTTCCAAAAACATGGAAGTAAGAGACACGAGGTTTTTCGTCCTTCCACGGTTCATAGGGTGTTTTGTAGTGAGCCTTAGTCGGAAGACATCTGATTCGAGTATGGCATGCAAAGGTTGATTGATTATACGCTAAACGGCTTTGGTATCGCATGTTCAACTAACATTGTGCGAGTAGCTTCTTTTGAGAGTTCTGTTCCTCCGCTTATTTCTCCATTTTGTTGTGGCGCCCTCGCGGTGATGTTTCATGTCAGATACCAAACTTACAAAGAAAAATCAAGAAAAAAAGAGTTCGTAAATTTCACCTTTATCGATCCGATTTTTTACTAATCGACACCCTTCTCATTTTGTAATCTTTTTAGCAAATTTCGGGTAACTTTGTTGTCGTCTCATTCTTCTTATGTAAGAATATGACCGGGTAAACTTGGAATAGTCATCCACGATTACAGAGTGTATTTCGTCCATTGAGACCGATTGGGTGTAATCGGGTCCAAATAGATCCATATATGAATTTGCCGATACTTTCTCTTTGGATGCCGGTCCGGAATTCCCTTGAATGAAGCTTTGACTGTGTTTTCCTTCCGACATGCAAAGACATATCCGATCCTTTGAAAATACTTCATTCGGAAGTCCTTCCACCGTAGACATCCTTTGCTATCTTATTAAGAGTTTTAAAGTTGGATGGCTCATTCTTTTTGTGCGAGCACCGCTACTTTTGGAACTCTTGACAATCAGGCATGCATTTCTTGGGCAGCTGTTCCAATCAGCTGTGTAAATCGTCCCTTTCCTTGAACCAGTTAGCAAAATCTGTTGAGTGGCTCGATTCTTGATAGTGCATTGATCAGTCGAGAACTCAACACTGAATCTGTTGTCGCAGAATTGTGAAACCGATAATAGGTTGTGCTTTAGACCTTCGACATACGAGACTCCAGTTACTTGTACATCATCATTCTCTAAGGTTCTGAATCCTCTGGTATAACCAAAGTTATCATCACCGAAGAGTACACGCGGGCCTTTCTGTTCTATGTAAGAGCTGAGGAGATGTTTGCTTCCAGTCATGTGCCTTGAGCATCCACTATCGATGTACCAGATAGTTGCTTGCACACCTCCTTTGTTGGCGGACCCGCGAACGCAATCGGATCGGGGCTTTAGGTACCCTTTTGGATTGGGTCCCGAGGGTTAGGATTAGTTTTGGGAATCCATACAAAAGAGCACTTCTATTGTGATCGGTTAGCTCGAAAAACTGATTTGTCTCCCATACACATCAACATAATCATCGTCTCTTTATATGCTTTACATTTTTGTATGATTATTAGTGTGAACCTTGGATGACTCGAAGACTTGGGATTTATCTTTTTACATTTGTCTTCTTTTTATCGATTGTGGTTCAAAAAGTGCGGTGACCCTAGATTTCGATTATAGGGGTAAATACATTGCTACCATCAAAAGATTCGTATCTTTTTCGGCATAGGTTGTTTTGCGGTTTACCTAAAGCATGCTTATTAGGCGGTGACCTTGATTGGGTCTCATTGTACTTCCCTTTTGTTGGTTGTCTTTTCTGATTCCTGATCTGTTGATTAGGTTGAGGTTTCTTCAGAAGAACCGGGTTCTTCGTTGATTCTCGTCGATGCTTTACCGGTTGGGGTCCATTTTACATTTCCCTTTACGGTTAGGCATCCGCCTTACCCGCTCAATGGTCCTTTTCCTTATTAGATACATGTTTGGCTTTTTGGTGTATCTTTGTTAAACTCAAATCGATTACACCTTTTTTAGATGAATCAGCCAGGGCTTTTGAGGATGTGGAAGGGTTCTCATAGCCAAATCCCTTCTTATTAATTGTTGTTCGAAAATAGGCGTTCATGTCTTGAACGGTTTTAGATGATTTTGATAAAACCTCTATTTTCTTACGCAGATTATCCTCGAGATGATTTTAGACTTTCATGCTTTTGGTACTGATTTCGCCGAATTTTGCTTGCAGGATTTTGAAGTCATCAAACTTCTTGTTTTGTTATTTGCCGGTGATCTTTGATCTGCTTCTCCCCGATCGAAGCTTTAACCCGAGAATTTTAAATTCCTCGGTTGCCTTCGAGCAATTTTGGTGATCTAAGTTCGAGAGGCTTTCTTGAGATCATTTTTCTTTTTAAAGTGATTATTTCTCGGTCCTCGACTTATCATTTTCAAACTTCCACTATAGCATAAGTGTCTCTTGCATTGGAGAGATCCTCAAGCAATTGCTTTCGAGTAGAGCTGCGAGGTCAATCTCCCGGCGGGTGTGCTAATGATAGCAGTGTGTAAAACGAGCGAAGTAGGGTTGGAGGTTACCTCGGATCTTCATTTTCAGAGAAGTCCAAAGACCTTAACGATCAAAGTGAAGTCTTCTCTGGAGGAGTATCCAGAGTCCTCAGAGGACAAATAGGAATTGTCAATTCCTGTCGTATCAGCAACCATGGCTCTTCTGTCCCTATAACGTTCCTCTCTTTTGTTCCTCTTTTCTTCCCTTTCTCTTGGCGTCAGTCAGGCGTCTGGCTTTATAGTGACTGGCTTCTCACAGTTGAAGCACGCTCCTTGATCCACCGAACCTTTCCTTCCAGGTGAATCACTCCGTCTGTATGACCTATCAGGTGACTTCCCTTTCTGATAGTAGTCTGAGCTTCTTCTGTCTGATTGATTATCTCTTCCTTCCTCCGTCTGACTATCTCTCTTCCTTTCATCTCTGTGATCCCTCCGATCATCAGATCTGGTTCTTTCTGGAGATCTGTTGGCTGATCTCCTATCTCGCCCTCGGCTATGTTGATAGTCCTTATAAAATCTTCGATACTTACCAAGTTGGACGTTTGACTTCTCAAGCTTCCCGGTAGCGGAAGCGTCTGATACGCGACTTATTATATTCCCAACGGGTTCGTTTATCGTTTCTAACTTTTTGGTTGCCTTAAAAGCAACTGATTTTGAAGTTGAGGCTTCAGCGGGCACCTCATCTTCATCAGCTTGTCCTCTCTCAATCAAATCGAACTCGTGAGCTTTAAGGCTCAAGAACAAGCTACTTGGCTTCATTTTTGAAATGTCTTGGCAATCCTTGATTACCGTGACCTTCATATCCCACTTCTTGGTGAGAGACCTTAGGATTTTGTAGTTGATATCTTTATCAGACATCTCTCTACCAAGTTCTCGAAGCTTGTTTATAGACATTGTAATTCTTCCATCGAGTTCGTTGATGGTTTCGTTGAAGCAAAGATCTTGGTTTCTCGAACTTCACCGGTTCGGCTTTTGTAGACGGTGTCTTTTATATCATTCATTTCCTCGCATATCTCAGCGAGTATCCCACATTGCTTTCATGATTTGAGATACTTAATCTTTTCCTTGGTGACCTTATCCATTGTTTTCATGATAATATGCCTTTGCGATAGTATCTAGAGTATCGATTTCCTTTCTCTCGCATCCATCAAAATTTGGGCTTTTTCGTACAAAGACTTCCCGGGGCAAAGTCCGGATCTCCTCCGGCGCGGGGTTGTCGTAATAAATGATGATGGGTCCTCTTTCGATGACTTCCATCATTACGCCCTTCGATCGAGCCTAGATGGTTGGACATATATATGGCCCAATCGCATACTCATCGATTGAGAACTTGGCGCAGATCATGATACATACCGAGGTGTTATCCATCCGAAAGTGATTTTGGAAAATGAATGAGTTTTAAAAACGGTTTTTCAGATTAGTTGAGTTGACCACAAAGATTCTTCCTCAAGAATCGATGATTCCTGTGAGTCGATTGGTGCGTAGAACCAAGCGCTTTCTGATACCACTTGTAGGTCGAGAGGGTTTAGTGAGGCGTAAGTCTAGAGGGGAGGGTGAATAGACTTGAAAACTTTTGTGCAGATCGTGTGAGGGCGATTAGCTTTGATCGAAGTCTTAGTGAATCGGTTTTGGTCGATAACCAACTTCTTGATACTTTGAAAAGATCGATTCGGTAACTATCGGTTTAACGATGTGTGCGGAAGCTTAAGTTTTACCCGTGTGAAAAACCGGTTTTGATAAATCGATTCAAGGTTAATCTTTTAATCAGTTGGATGAAGTGTCAGGGTTTGATCGGATCGGAAGCTTGGTGCTAGCCGATCTCAACTTGGAATATGTATGCTTTTTAAAGGTTGTGTGCAATTGTGTAATCAGTTAATCAAAGCGGTAAAGGCACACAAGATTTATAGTGGTTCGGACAAACCAGTCCTACGTCCACTCTTCCCTATCACAAGGGGCACCTACTTAACCAACTGGACTTAGTTTTATGTGTTAGTCCAACACAGTACACCGACTAGATGTTTAAAGAGTTCACACTCAATCGATCCCAGGAGATCGAACTAGAAACCCTAGTCTCGAAATCTTGCTAAACAACTTATCCTAACTTGGGGTTTGGGTAAGATTGTTGAGGTTCAACTATGAAATCTTTTCACAGATATAAGCGACTAACAATTTAGATGAAAAGATTTCTATGCTAAGAACTTATGGGATGAACACTTAATAAAAATAATCTTCTTGATCGTGTTCTTCGTGCGGAAATCTGATATTAGCTTGAGCTTCTTGATTGTTCAGTGTTTCCGTTTTTTGCGTGTGTGTCCTCACTCTAAAGTGTAATCCCATATATATAGACCTTGAAATCAAAGAGCCGTTGGAGAGCAATTTGAATTTTGGGCTATATTTGGTAGACTTGCGTGAGCTTGATGTGACTAGCCGAAACGGCATGGCAAAAAGCGTGAATTTGTACTTTGTAGCCAAATTCTAGAGAGGTAGCATCAATCCCCATGATTCAGGCTCCGATCATATCGTGTCTTGTTCTTATTGGATAGAGACTCACTTTTCGGTGTTGTTCTTCCAACTAAGCTTGACATTCTTCTTGTTCGAGATCATCGACGATGATTAGGTGAAACATCGATTTCACCGGTGGTGACTGATCAATGAAGCGATGGTCTACCGATAGAGTCTTTCGGTGCGGTTGACTTAGCTTCAACTAGCGGACTTTGATGTAGGTCTTTCCGTCCGATCATCCGAAGTCATCCGATCTTGAGTACTCTCGAGTTTGAGCTTCATGACTTCAAACCGAAGTTATCGACTAGATCGGATCGATCCGATCTTCTCATTCTTCTTTTAGCATTCGGCCCGCTCGGATATCACCGTCCTTTTGAGTTTTCGGATTCGACCTATACATATTGAGTTTCCCCTCAATATGTGACCTATCTATTACATCGGTTGTTCTTCTGACGAATTATCAACCCCGGTCTCCTATAGCAGTAATATAAACATCGGTCTATTGTCCGATCGGGTCCTATTACATGTGTTTTTGGAACTTTCATCAAAACTATAAATTTCCCAACACTCTCAATGGCTAAAAATCACATGAGAAGGCTAGAAGATGAGCATGATCAGTTGGCAGGGGAAGTGCGAAGTATAAGCAAAGAGCAATATGGATACTGCACTTTCTCAACTTCTTTCAAGGTATGGTGCCAAAAAGGGGGAATGGCCTGGTGGCAAACTAAGTGAGTTGTTGGCACAAACCTTGAAGAGAAAGGCTGGGAAGAAGTCAAGAAAAGATAATTGTCGATGCCTTAAAAAGAAGTTGAAGCCAATTCGAGAAGCTCAAGTTCAAAGAAGTTTGAGAAGCCTATCTACACTCAAACTTCTGAGCAAACTATTCAGGAAGTAATTTCTGAGAAACTGAGTGGTAGAAGGATAATTGAGACAAGCCAAGCCGGTGAAGAACAAGTCAGACCTGGAAAGAGAAAGGCTGTGGCATTTGTAGAGCAAGAGAATAAGAAAAGAGCTAAAGCTTCTAAGCCTACTCAGAGGAAATTGATAATAGATTTTGAAGAATCTGAGGAAGAAGCTGAAAAAGAAGAAGCTGAAAAAGAAGTCTTCAATACCAAGAAAGCTCTGAAAATCCTTCAAATTGAAAAAGAAAAAAGCTAAGATACGTCAGTCGGTGTTCTGTGATCAGGAAAAAGAAAGAAGAAGAGTAGAAAAGAAGAAGTGGTTTCAAGAAGTTTTTGAGCAAATGGAGGGGTACAGAGAAAACTCAGAAATGGCCGCACATTGACAAATGGATGCCTATTCAGTTCAATGATGCGTGAGAGGAGATAAATAGAACCTTATGGTTCTATTATGAGATTATGAGGGAATGGAGGGGGAGCAGCTTGGATATGAATGAAGCCTTCATTGAGTACTTATTGACATTCTATCCTAAGTACCTGCAAA
Organism: Stenogyne calaminthoides; assembly: GCA_037126765.1. NCBI lineage: Eukaryota > Viridiplantae > Streptophyta > Magnoliopsida > Lamiales > Lamiaceae > Stenogyne > Stenogyne calaminthoides. Next base: position 15,632,733 of record JBBCBC010000013.1, on the reverse strand, counting down.
GTTGGATCAACCTGGCAGATGATGGAAATACTCAGATAGTAGCCCCTGGTCCATACACTTACCCAGCTCCAAGACTTGAGAATGGCTATGTGAATGAGACAGTCATTTCTCAGGAGATAGCTCAGTATGCCATCCAGCTAGGCCTAACAGAAAACAACCCTGATATCATCAAAGCAACGGATGAACTGAAAAAGAGATACTATGAGATGTTCAACCTGGAAGTACCAGAGGATGAAGTTGATGAAGACTGAAGATTTTGTACTTCTGTTTTGTTTTTTATTTTCATTGTAATCTGTAACTCTTATCTTACATCAATGAAAATTTTATCTTTATGCTCAAAGATAATATCTCATTATCTTTTTACATGTCTTTTATGTTTGATGTGCCTTATGTTTTGAAATTGTTGGTAGAATTGCCATTTTGGTTTGTAATAGAAAAACTGAAACCTGAGTATAGGTTAGGTTTTTGTAACAAGATGGTTTTGGCATCATCAAAAAGGGGGAAATTGTTGGGAGATGAATTTAATAAAGAAGTTTTGATTAGATCCCAAAAACCCTGAGTATGACATGTTAGGATAATCTTGATAGACCGAGTCGATTCAAAGATAGAGTGTTCGGAAGTTATCCGCACTATGTATAGTCGCGATATATAGATCAAAGTTAGATTTTTGAAGAAATCAAGACTCAAGAAGTTGTCAAGAAATCAAGACTCAAGAAGTAATCAAGAAATCAAGACTCAAGAAGTAATCAAGACTCAAGAAGTTACTAAAGAAATCAAGACTCAAGAAGTTAAACTAAAGACTCGTGAAGTTATCAAGAAATCAAGACTCAAAGAAAGTAATCAAGACTCAAGAAGTAACTAAAGAAATCAAGACTCAAGTAAGTAATCAAGACATCAAGACTCAAGATGTCATCAAGACTGGCTTTGTCACTAAAGACACTAAAGACTCAGAAGACACTGAAGACTCAGAAGACACTAAAGACTCGTAAGACATCAAGACTCGTAAGACATCAAGACTCAAGATATCAAGACTCAAAAAGATATCAAGACACGTAAGATATCAAGACCCAAAAGAGTTATCAAGACGCGGTAAGATACTGAATACTCAGAATAACCTGAATGTTCAGAGGCACTGAATAATATCTATCTGAAGACTACAAAATTTAGAAAAACGCAAATATTCAGAAAAGTAGATATTGCCCAAAACATTCATATGCAGACAAAAGGAACTAAGTATAAGTGTTGTTTAAGGTTATCTCATTCAGAGAGATTGACCAAAAAGAGTCGTTATGGTTGTCTACATTTACTAAAGACAAGAACCAATCAGAGGAAGACAACATCGCACTTTTTACCGACCTTTGAAAGCTGACAGTCATTTCAATCATGTCGATAGTACTATGTTCCGCATCGCAAAAATTGGTGATTGGCTACATGACTGCATATTTCCTAAAACATGCAAGGGAGTATTCAAACCCTAAATATAGTTGTTCATCAAACACCATAAGAGGAAACTCATGAAGCTATCTCCTCCAACGCATAGTTTTTCAAGAGTGACCTTGGTGAAGTTGCCTATAAATACTAGTGACCCTTTACATTGAGAGGTCACGGGAAATTTGAAAGCAACTCAAGATCTCATTCGTATTATTGCAAATTGAAGCACTCGAAAAACCTATAAATTTCCAAGTGTTTCACATTGGAGAGAGCTCATTCACTAAGCCTAGATTGATAAGAAATATCCAAAGCTTAGTAGAGATATCCTAGCCTTTACATTGTTCTTATTGTAAAGGATATCTCATCCTAGTTGGAAACCAACCCAAAACCCAAACCCCTTGTTAAGGTAGTTTGTGTGTGTTTTGTTGGTAAGTTGGAGTTGTAAAAGAGTTAGTAAGCTACAGTGAGTTAGCCAGAAAACTCTAGAGAAGAAGTTAGTAAGCTACTTGTGGTAGTCTGAACACTTGTGTGTGTTTGAGTTAGTAAGTGCAAAGTGAGTCACCGTAAAAACTCAAAGTAGAAAAGTGAGTAAGCTACGGTGGAGTTAGCGTAAAGCTTTAGGAAGTGGTTAAGGAATTTCTCTGAAGGTCGAGAGAGAGTGGACGAGGGAGCTTGAGTCTCGAACCACTATAATTGTTGTGTTGTTTTGCTTTCATCTTTGCATTACTATCTCATTGCATGTTTTTTCGAAAGCATAATTATCGATATTCATTTGAACCAATCCAATCGAACTTGCATCAAAATCGATCACGCCCTTAATCCTTTGTTTTATTAAAGGAAATATTTTCATTAAAGCTAAAACGAGTATAAACATAGAACAACCATTTACAGACACTTGGAGTAGCTAGAACAGAGATAGTTACCCAATCAAGTAACTCTAATGAGGGTTCAAGAAGATAATTATCTCGATCCAAGCGCCAAGATCTCTGATAAACTCAGGCTCGGTTGAAATTAATCTGAAGCTTCGAAAAAGAAGCTCGGGATCGTGTCTCGATAGACTTTGACTTCGGGGCATCTGTGCTTCTCGGGGGCCAAATCATCGGGATAAACGACCCATCGACCTCGGTGAAAGAAAAATTTTAAAAAAATCACTGAACACGTGTATTCCCCCCCCATACACGTGTGAGACTCGTTAGCACCGGGACCAACAAATATTATGTTTGATTGTTTGCATTTATTCATGCAAGTGTTCCCATGAGTCATTGTTGTCATTGAGGTTGTGAGAACTCAGATGACTTAAGCATGATTCTCAAAAAGCCCGAATCAAGGATCATCAAGAATGGGATATTGATGATGCAATGGAGATTGGTTAATGCGATGCGATCATACTCTTAGAGAGTGTAGTAAGATCTCACTTACTACGAGATACTAGGTATCTTATGATGGATGCACAAATACCTTAGAAGGTATTGGTATACCCATCCGAGAAACTGTTTGATGTAAGTCCATAATATCTGTCTACGGGTGTCTCGGTTAGTGGGAGCGATGCGATACTCCTTTGACCTAAGGTCAATACGCACGACATGTGTGGAGTGATGAACTTTGACCATGACCGACGCTTGCACCCGTCTATGGGTAGATATGGCTTGGATTGAGTTCATCACGAAGTGCATGTGCATGGTAGTTGAGCCAAGAATAGGATTCATTCCTCAATGTGGATTTAGAGAGAATACTCATCTTCTCATCATAATTGTATCTAAGTCATCGGCCGATGCACGTCAACTTAGACTTTGTGGCTAAGTGTGACATACATGATCAATTAGTGATTAGAGATAATATGATTAAGTTATTTGAATAGACACTTCATCATGCTCAAGACTTAATCAAGTATTCGCGAATGAAAGGAGGAAATCGTAATAGCCCATGTTTTAGTTATATGTAGTTACACATTTCTCGCAACGTACCTCATATATTGAGAATGTCTGATTTATTGTCTAGAGTTCAATTAAGAATGTAGTTACTAATTTATGGAGAATTAATTAATAATGGATTAATTTGGAATTAATTATTATTACTATTTAATTAAATTAGATTTAATTAAATAGAATTCCCAATAATAATATATGGAATATTATTATTATAGGATTTAATATATATGGAATCAAATCCGTAGAGATTTGATATACATGGAATCAAATCCGTAGAGATTTTATATGTGGGAAATAAATCTAAGAGATATATTTTATTAGGATTTTTCCTAATAAAGGTTAGCTTAAGATTTAAGCTGAGCCTCTCCTATATATATGAGCTCTTGGGAATTCATAATACGAGAGTTCATATTTTCTCCATAAAATCTCTAAGTAAGAATTTTTTCCTAGCAAATTCATCTCGGGGATTCAACATTGGCAGATCTGTGCAAATTAGTGAACGACTGTTACGTGGATACCATAGTTGAGGAATTCGTGTACGAGTTGCTGTAAGAATTCTGTTTACGTTTACTCGTATTCAATTATGCAATTAATTGTTCGTTGTTGGTGAACTGTTTACTTCTGCTGCGCATGTATTACGTGTTTACGTGCCTCTAAATTCCAAAATGTAGCCCGGTGCAGCCCCCTAGAAGATCAGTCCATGCTGGGTATACATGAGACCCACTCTTGCACCATGACGGCTATGAAATATCACATTTGAAAAAACATGTTTGCAATTGATTTAATGTGTCATTTTTCTTAAAATCATTGAGTAATAATACTTTGTATATTAAATGATATTATTTTATGAGTAGATCTCCAGTAAAAAATGCACCATACAAAAAACTCAAATTGAGTCTAACCCATTTCATAATACTTATCACTCAATTCAAATATTTCGGTCATATATAGATCAATTTTGGAGAGGTAGGAGGTAGAAGAATGAATTGGGAAATACTCTCCGCTAGACGGATGAAGAGAAATTAATAAAGATGTTGATGTTGCCACCGATGTTACAACATTGGTTACAACATCAGTATTCGTCCTTTCTTCTTAACCACTAACACTTCTATGATCATTGTTGTCTTTGATGTTGTTGACTGCAGGTTGACGATCTGGGTTGTTCTGCAAGATTACAGAAGGTTCCACAAACTTCAAGAATCGAGTAGAAGGGACTATATCATGCGACTATTTTTCAGAGATCAGTGAAGACCAACTATCTGGCAGTTACAAAGATCATGGAAGAGTGTATTGAAGAGTTTCCAGATCCTTCAAAGAGGCTCTAGTAAAGCTACATGAAGTCTATAAATAGAAGACCTTGATGTTCATATCAAGTGCCGAACATTTCCATTAATCGTGTGTTGTTTAGTCGAAACAACAACCAAGCATCAATTGTAGACTGCGTGAGAGCATCCAGAGTGATAGGGTCGTTGTTGTGGAGTTATTTTACCATAGAGAGTAATTGTACGGTTCACAATACCTCGAGTTGGTGCTAGATTTATGTGTAATGTTAGTCACGGTGTTAGATAGTTTCATACACATAGAACAAGTCACCTTTGGTAGTGTAGAGATACACCTAGCCTTTAAACCATATGCTTGATCTTGTTTCAAGAGGATTCGATTTGTGAACCTCTTTGTATTCATTATTTTGATAAATAGTGATTTCGGTCATAAGGCATCACAATCTATATTGATATAGATTGTGCAAAGTCTTATTACTTTCGTGTGTTGTGTTTCTGAGTCTTCCTCTGTTTCTGTCTTTTGAATGTTACTTTGAGTGTCACAACATTCAATGTAACATTACTCAGATTTTACTAAACACAACCCGTGAAACACACTTTCAATAAAGAAGAAGAAAATTAATGAAAAATGATATAATATGGAGAATGAAAATGAATTTGAGGGCAAATTCAATTTAATTTTAAGAGTTCTTTTTTTAATTTTTTCAATTTTAGTTTTTTTTTTTTTCAATTTCAATTTTCTTTTAACTTTATTTTCAGTTTTGGGGGTTTTTTTTTCGGCCGGGACCCAAACCCGACTCGAGTGGTTCATGGTTCACTCAGCCCAAGTGATTCACTCGCCCCGAATGATTCATATATGATTTAAGGTTCATTGTTTAGGGGTTAGGGGTTTAGAGTGAATAGTTCATCCAAATTAAAATTGAATCAAATTGCACCAATTGCACCTTGTGCAATTGGTGAACACAAGTGTCACTCGAATTTAAGATCCTGAACAATCCGAGTAAAGTGGTGTGTATAAAATTGCATAAAAATATTTCCCTTATTCATATACTAAACAATATCAAATTCATTTTTTTCTAAAGACAAAGATGAAATTCCCTTATAGAGTACAAGGGATACTCTAATCCCACAAATTACACATCACTATCTACATTACACATCACTATCAATATCAAATTCATTCTAAAACTTTTTCTTTTGACAGGAAGCGGAACTCAAATCAAAATCACAAGGTCAGTTATTACATTCGGTTAAATTTCGTTGGGCAAGATGGACGAGAAGAAAGGTTCGACTCGTTATTTCCAGTTCGTCGAATCCACTCAAAGCTGATGTCTTCAAAACTCAATCTGGTTGCCATAATGTCTTCTATCACAGTTTCAAACAGAGACAGGTTTTGGAGTGCATTTACCAAAATTTGAGAATCCGACTCCATAACAATCTTGGACGTCGCGATCTGGATACCCCGGAGCATAGCATAAGCCTCCGAGAAGCACCACAACACGCTGCCATTCTCGTTCCGCTGCATCGGTGTTGATTTTAGTAAAACCTTGAGGAGTCGGCTTCCATTTGTTGTTTGTATCATCCCTTGTACCACTCCAGGATACTCGATTCCGGTAGACGACAGATTCGCTCAGCCTCCTCTGTTTCAAACACCAAACGCTATAATCATCCAGCATTAAGTCGCGAACCACCATATCATTTAAGTCGATTACAGCGTATGCTCTCCATCAGAGATCCAGGGGTCAGTCCATATTTTTGTTCACTGACCATCTCCAATCCTCCACAACAAACTTTGAATGGTAATTCAAGATGAAAATTTAAATGTTCAAAGGTTGTCTACCACGTCGCATGAGTGTTCATTTGATATAATTAAATAGGGGATTGAATAATTAGTATTCAAGGTTTGTTTTTTAAGTCTCACACACTTGTGCAAGATTTTCTTGAACGATCTTTTCCATTTTCCCAACATGTTACTACGTCGTCGTCCTGATGAAGAGTGTAAATTGGGAATGGCCGAAAAAGGCACTGAATTAGTTGCTGCAATAACTTTTAAGGTCTTTACTTGCGTCATCTTCATTTGCCACCTTCATTTGCCTGTTGCCAATGGCTCATCCAGAAATTCTATGCATAATTGTAAAAAATAATAAAAATAAATAAAATCAAAATCATACAATTCAAAATGCAAAGCTAGATTTTCAAAATAAAGTAACATAAAAAAAGTTTTTTATCTGAAGAAATATTACAATTATTCTTGACCGAGTTCTCATTCAGAAAGTAGTTCAAAATGTTAGTGTAGCTAATTTTGTCACTATTTTCATATGCTTAGTTTGAAACCATACTTCAGTTTCTACACCTATGAACGGATTCAGGATTTCATTCCAGGTGAGCGCAATTTTCTATTGAATAAGGGGCGACAAAATTTTAAAATTCCAACAAGGTCGAAATGAGAAAATTTTACGATTGTAAAGCATAAATATTTTTTTTTTTACTTATATATAGTATAATTTTTTTAATCACAATGGGGGCGCCACCCCGCTAGACATGTCCCTGTCTACACCATCATGTTATATAATATAGATATGATAAATTTTATTTTGTAATGTAAATATTTTGTGTGGTGCATAATTTACTAAAAAAATTATTATAATCACTTATATCAAACTTTGTTATTTACACTTGTTGTTATGAATTGGTGAAAAATTGAAGAGGGGTGTAATTTGATGGATGGTAAAATAATTGAAGCAAAAATATGTAAATTAAATTCTACTACCTCCGTCCCGAAATAATGTGCACCCCACCTTTATTATCGAGTTTTAGCGAGCGAATTTTTTATTAGTATTTCAAATGATAAAATAATTTTTAAGGAGCTCTCATCTATTATATGCATTTTTAAAAATTATTTTATCATTTCAAATACTAATAAAAAAATCGCTCGTAAAAACACATGAAAATAGTAAATATGCACGTTATCCCAAGACGGGGGGAGTATAATATATATATATATATATATATATTATATATAAGAATTATTTGCCAGAAAAAAGGTATGCACTTGCATACCCTTTTGTGCATGTAGTTCCCCACTGCCTGTCGCAGAATACTTCTTATCAGCATGGACAGGTGATAAAATTGTATGAAGACAATTTCAACTTCGTCGTTCTTATAACAGCATTATCATCAGCATGGATATGTGGTAATGTTGTTACAAGAACGTCGAAATTGAAATTGTCTTCATACAATATTATCACATGTCCATGCTAATGAAGTATTATGCCATAGACAAATCAAAGTGTCGCAAGTGAAAGTCTTAAATGTTACTACTGCAACAAATCTAATGTCTTCTTTGCCCCTTCCTACTTTATGCTCTTCACTATGACGACGACGTCGTAACGTGTTGAGAAAGTGGAAAAGACCGTCTAAAAAAAATCTTGCACAAGTGATAAGTGACTATCAAAATGCCGAGGTTAATTTCTAATCACCCATTCTCTGACTTCAACCCCATGGAACGAAAATAACAACAACTCATTCCCCAGTCACGAATCGATAACTTACCTTTTGGACGAAAAGCCTTCGCCATAACGTCTTTCATTGCAAACACATTGCCTGCTTACTCGTCTGAACACAAGACTCCACAAGCGCCCCAGAGAAATTAGCTTTCCCACCAAACATACTGCCTTGTTCTTACTCGGCTGAAAACAAGACTCCACAAGCGCCCTAAGTCCAAAAAATCATCGACCAGTCCTTGTGAAGTAGTAATGGAAGCCATGTCGCCCCCCTCGACAACGACCAGAATATGAGAGAGAGACAAAGATAGGGCCTGCACAAGCACAAAAACGTAGGAACCAAAAAAAGAATATTTATCAACAACACAAACCTATATCAGAAAACGACAACCCTACAAACCAGCGACGCAAGACGAAAGAGACACATAAACGAAACACCTGACCCGGCGAGATGACACAACGATCACACAAGAAAATGCAGAAACAAAAGAAGCAACCCTAAAAGAGCAATCGACTGAAAAACACAGGAAACCCTAAAAATCATAAACTGCAAAATAAAACATCTAAACCATTTCAGAGCAGAGAGAGGATCAAATGAAAACGAAACACAGCGGAAACCAGACGACCACGAGGCCAGAAGAACGACAACAGAAAAACGAGTAGCAAAAGAAAAAATGTAGAGGTGGACGACGAAGATAGCACATAGAAAAAAAGGAGAGAACACAAAAAAACAGGTCGAACCACAACGAAAATCCAAAGAAAACCGCAGGAATTGGCAATGACGGCTAGGGACGGATCCAGAAAATTGTAATGGCGGTGCACAAAAACATATAAATATGAAATACATTAAAAAAATTCTTTATATAAGACAGTGCAAGTAAATTACAATTGAAATCTACGGTTTTCTATCCAAAAAAAAAGAAACCTGTGGATTTTCATAAATTGAAATATTAGCATGTGATTGAATACAATTAATACTTTTATTACAAAGTTACTATCAGTTTCTAAATTTATAAGGTGAATGTGCGTTGCTTCTAATTCATTCCATAAACCAAACCAAACATCTTAAATTTAAAATTTGGCACATAAGAAAAGAAGGGGTGTGGAATATTATTTCACTTTATGTGGCGTGGGGTTATGATTTTGAAAATGGGATTTGAGGCCCAAAAATCAAGGTAATTGGGCCGGTTATTTGACATAGCAAATTCATGAATTTTAATACTATATAATATTAGTAGTAGTATAAAAATAAGAAGAAAAAAATATGGGGGCACGTGCCCCCTAACCAGGACAGGTGCATCTTCTCTGATGAAGGTAGATGTCCGAAGCCTAACCCTAGCTCTCCTCCTGAGATAACTATTCTCCCAAGACTACGGAGGAAAATAACGTGGTAAAATTCTGTAATTAGTGCTCTATTATCGATCAATAATAATATTTTACTTATTTCAAATTTAAATAAATTTTACTAATATTTTTCTCTAAAATTAGCCTCCTTATATATTAAAATATAAAGGCCTCAGACAACTTATTTTTTGGCTGTATAATTTATACTGGTTTTGAATATAAAATCAAATGTTAGGTTCCTTTTAAAATGAAAATGAAACCCAATATTTCAACGCAATGGCAACATTGAATAAAGGATTTTCAAGAGTAAAAAAAAATTAAGTTGAATTTGAGTTCGACTTAAAAAATCAATATCATTCCCATGTCATTACCATATGTATATATGTTGATATCCAATAAAAATAAGCACATAATTTAATAATGACTGAAATATTTTGTTTGGATAGGTTTTGTACGTAGAATCCATGTCACTCACTTTTTTTTAATTATTTTAATTTGGATGAAATTGGTTTAAATTTGTTGGTTGATTCTTGCCTTTTATATTGATATTTCCACTCTATATAAGCTTAAATTATTTCTTAATATTCATAAGGAAAATTTTGTTCATTGTGCTTAATATTCATAAGAGATATATTGTTCTCTTTTCTTAATATTCATCAGAGATATTGTGTTCTTTTTGTCGCTTCTCCAAACATTCAAAAACTAGTAGAAATGGACGAGCACACATATATGTGGGTCGATTATGCAGAGGTATAAATACATTAGAGAAGGTCTTGTGTGAAATATTACACACTAGTATTATGTGCAATACAACATAAATAAGACAAAAATGGTCAAAATTCGCGGGTCAACAGGGGCGGGTCGGGCGCGGGCGTGGGCAGTAGGCTTCAGGTTGGCGAGTGCGAATATGTATTTATAGAAGGATATTTTTATCAAATATGTGTTGTAGCCTAATGGTTCATGTTCATTGTTAATGAATTTGATCATGCGTTCGATTAATATTTTTATTTTATTTTTTGTCAATTTTTTGTGTGTTACTACATCTATGTATAAGTGTTATTACATTGTTATATTGAAAAAACTTCATATTTTACGTAACACATAATAAAACATATCGTAACACATAAATATTCATAAGGTAACATGGGTCACAAGGTAACACATTATTATTCATATGGTAACACATGAGTATTCACATAGTATTACGACGATATATAAACAGTGTTACATATTAATAAAAAAAACATGTGTTACTACATGAACAAAAAGTGTTACCCTATGAAGAAAAACGTGTTACCACATGAATAAAACCAGTACAAGCGCGAAAAGAAATCTCAGTCCAAAATTACAGATTTTAAGAACAACTTGATGTGTTGTTACATGAACAAAAGGAGTGTTACCATATGAGCAAAAGAGTGTTACCACATGAACAAAATCAGTACATGCGCGAAAAGAAATCCCCAGCCCAAAATTACAGATTTAAAGAACAACTTGATGTGTTACTTCATGAACAAAAGGAGTGTTACCATATGAGCAAAATAGTGTTACTACATGAACAAAAATCAGTAAAAACGCGAAAAAATCATCAGTCTAAAATTAAAGATATACAGAACAGTGTGAAAAGAGTGCAGAAGGATCTGAATTTCAGCACACACTTTGTGTTGAGGGGTAATTCAAACACCACACACATAGTCTACTTTCTTCTCGCAGAATCCACACCAAAATTTAAATTGAACAACCTGATTTCATTCAGTGATCGGAGTGAATTGAAGAAAATTAAATTGAACTAGAAATTAAGGCACGAACGAAGAAGAAGAATCCATGAGATCCCAAACAATGAAGGAAGAGGAAGGAAGAAGAAGAAACCGACTGTCCCAGGTTTGAAGCGAAAAGAAATGAAGAAAGCCCATTAGCCCACCAGCAACCTGCCCTAACCCGTCCTCTTGACCCGCGAGAAAAAAAAAGGGCTCAACATATCACTTGTATGTAATATTGCATACAAGTTTTGTCAAATACATTATACATTTTCTCATCAAATTTAATTATATATATATGTATGTTTTAACTAATTTGTAATTGTTTGATGGTAGATAAATTAAATGCTCTAATTTGTAATTGTTTGATGGTAGATAAATTAAATGCTCTAATTTGTAATTGTTTGATGGTAGATAAATGCTCTAAGGCAAGAACTTTTCCACACAACTTACGAATTCAACAATTTGAAATCAGAATTTCTTTCAACGATCGAACAATATAACGGGTTTGTAAATCAATTAACGTAACAAAGAGATGAAGCCAGGAGTCAACTACAGGGACTCATCAACAAAGAGTCAACGATTTATGACGATATTTTCGATCCGTTCATGGAAAATCTAATTAAGAACACGCTACAAAAAACACTGGCTTAACGAGGGAAATTAACGAGGGAAAAAGAGCCCTCGGTATTTAACGAGGGATAAGATGAATGAGGATTTTACCGAGGGTATAACCCTCGTCACATTTAACGAGGGCAAATACCCTCAGCAAAACGCTAGGCACGCTTAACAAGGGCTGACAACCCTCAGCAATTTTCAATGAGCGCGGTCAATGAGAGCGCATTTCCCTCGGCACATTTATCGAAGCGTCAACGAGTGCAATTGGCCCTCGCCAATTCCAATTCCCGTGGCACGCTGACACCGGCTGGCGACGTCGGTTCCCGATGGCAACTACCCTCTTAAAGGCACTCGCCCCTTTATATATACGTACCATCCGCTCTCATTTTTCATTCAGAGTGAAATTCAGTTTGGGGAGAGGAGAGGAGAGGCAGCGACTTGGAGGCAAAAATTAGGGGAGGCAGCCGTTAATTTCATTTCGTCCAGGTAAGTATTAGTTATTTTAATTGTTTTATTATTTAGTATTATTTATTTTATTATTTAGTATTAGTTGTTTTAATATTGTTTACTATTAGTATATTGTGTATTTAATATTACTTGTTTTATGTATTTAGTATTAGTTATATTAGCTTAAATTAAAATTTAATTTAGTTTAATTTAATTTGCATGATAAATGTATTTAGTATTAGTTGTATTTAGCTCAATTTAATTTGCATGATAATTTATATTTTAAGTATATTTTAGCTTAATTGTGTAGTTGTTCAGTGTATATATATTATTGTAGTGTATATTTTAGCTTAATTTTACTTGATAGTTGCATATTTAGTATTATTTAACACAATTTCTAGTTAATACGTGTACATTAGTGTTGTTTAGCTTAATTTCTAGCTTAATTTGGTATTAACTTAATTTATGTTATTTGTGTATATATAGTATTAATTAGTTGTTCAATTATTTAGTATTATTTAATATATTAATTACGTTGGATGTTGGAGTGGAGGAATCGATGTTGATAAATGTTGGTTATTGCTTGTGTAGGTCCCGAACGGGTTTCAGTGAGGGTTGAAGTCTAGAGGGGAGGGGTGAATAGACTTCAAAAACTTTTTCGTGGATCAGATGTGTTTGCACGTATGTCTGATCAGAGTGCGATGTGAATCATTTTGGGATCGATATCCGACTTCTTCGATCTGGTAGATGATCGGTTAAATCTATCAACTTAACTGATGGTGCGGAAGATAAGTTAACCCGTGTAGAAAACCAGTTTTACTCAAATAAGATTATGACCAACAGTTCGGATCAGGTGACTAAAATGTCAAACTGATCAGATCAGAAGCTTGATGCTAATCTGATCTAGGTACAGAATATGCATGCAAATAACAAGTTGTGTGCAAGTATGTGTAAAGCAGATTAAAGGCACACAGATTTATAATGGTTCGGACAACTCGTCCTACGTCAACTCTTCCCTATCAGCAGGGGCACCAACTTAACCAACTTGGACTTAGTTTATTGTGTTAGTCCAACATAGTACAACCAACAGATATTTAACGAGTTCGCACTCAACCAATCCCAGAAATCTAATCTAGAAACCCTAGATAGAAATCTTGCTATAACAAACTTAACCTAGCAGTATTTGGTATAAGATTTGTTTTGTTCCAACTGGAATACTATCCTATCTTCTGATTAGCCTAAAGCTAGAGGATAAGTATTCTGCTAAGAACTAAGGGATGAACACTTAAGAATAACTCTTGTGATTATGTTCTTCGTGCGGAAATCTTGAGAGTTTTTGCTTGTAGATAATTTCCGTAACCTTACTCTGAAGGTTTGATCCCTTATTTATAGGCAAGAAATCGAACTAGCCATTGGAGAGAAATTCAAATTTCGGTCTATTTTAGGTAGGCTTGCAGGCTTGACTTGATGTGCGCAGAACCGTACATACATGTCTCTTTCTAAGTGGCTAAACAAGTACACTTATTCGCCGTCTTAGAAAAACTTTGACTTAAGTATGCTTCGAGTCTGAGAAACATCGTATGCTTTAAGGATAAGAAGAAATACTTATCGTGGTTCTTTCTTGGCCTCTACTGATCTGTTGTCCATCAGATCAGTAGTGTTGAGTCATCTGATAAGGTTGTCTTAGCTGCAACTTATCGACTCTGCTGATGTCTTCATAGAGTAGGTCTTCTGATGTGATTCAGGTCTTCCTTCTGATCTTGATCCTGAACTTCACTTCTGATCTTCATATATTGAGTTCCCCCTCAATATGTGACCTATTCTAAATTATCAGCTGTCTAACATGTTCAACTGGTTTCCTATCTATTCATCAGTCGACTAACAGGTTCGACTGGTCCTATTACAACTGTTTTGGAACTTCCATCAAAACTTTAAATTTCCCAACAATTTCCCCCTTTTTGATGGAACCAAAACTTAATCAGAAAGGATGCTGAACATAAATAAAGCAGTATAAATAAAAGAGACAGTTCATCAGAAGACAATGAGAGTTTGTCTTAAGATCAGAGAAATAGGATATTTCATTGATAGCGTGTGAGAATTATAAGTACAAAGTGAAATTTACCTATCCTGATATTACAAAATAAGTCTTCTAATTCAGTATCTCTCCTCCAAAGGAACTTCACAGAAGTTGAACAATCTTGTCTTTATCTGAGCAACCTTGTCTTCATCAGTGATGTCATCTTGTTCAAGGCATCTGTTAAGAGTGTCATTAAAAGCAATCTTGTCCAATTTACTGTCTGGAGTCTTCTTGTAGTCCATCACCTCAATGTCTGGTGCGACCGGTGTGCTGCTCAGCATTTTCGCCTCCCTCATCAGCTCGGCAAAGAATTATGGATGTTTGTTACTCAACCAGTCTCTGAACATGTCATTCTTGTCAGTTTCAATTAGGATGATCTGGTTGATGTAAGCTGAAATGTACCATTCTCCTTTGATTCTCTTCAAATATCCTTGCAGGTCTGGACGAGCTCGCACTATTAGATCAACATCAGCATCTAGGATTGGCTCAATACAGTGCGATCCTTCTCCTTCTCCTGCCACAAAGCCTTTCTTCTTCTTCAACCGATAGACTTTGTCAAACTGTGCTGCTTCTTCCCTTCTTCTTTGCCTCTCAGCCTCTGCTTTCTTCAGCTCTTCTTCTTTTCTTTTACCTTGCAGAGCAGCTGGAGCTTTCTTTTTGGTAACTATGACTTTCTTGCCTTTCTTTCTTGCTGGTTCGTCTGATTCAATTGAAGATTCGATCAGCTCAGCTTTCTCCAACTCAGCAGCAGCTTGGGCATCTTTCCTTAGTCTCTTTTTTGTCCAATGTAATCTGGATGCCCACCATATAGTTCTCAACCTGGTTCAGCCTTCCCTGAATATCAGCATCCTTAGTTTCTTCCCCCTTTTTGGTTCCTTCAAAAAAGGCCCTTGAGTTCAGCACTTAGATTGGTAATCTTCGAAGATAAGTCTTATTGAAGATTTTTAAGGGCTGGGGATTCAGCTTCAGCAGCAGGTTGAACTTGGGCAACAACAGTTATCATTGATTCTTCTGCTTTGTTTACCACATTGCTAACTCTGTCAAAAAGGCTATCAAGCTTATCTGCTGAAGAATTTGCCTTGTGCTGTGCAGCAGCCAGATCCTCATAGAGCTTGGTCATTTTGACCATCTGTTCGTTCATCATCATCGTAAACTGCTGGGATCTGTCATGCTCGATCTCAGCCATCGTTTGTGTCATCTCAAGCAATTTGTCAGTTCTTGTGTCCCTGACATCTTCTGTAATTCTGGCGCAGTGCTCTGAGATGCGCTCTCTCTCTGGTTTGATGGCTTTCTCGATCTGAGTTGGTACAAAGAAGCTGACATCGTCTCTGAACATGTTGGCCATATTAGCCCTGAAGGATGTCCTGATGTGCTTCATCTGATTCTCCTCAAAATGTGGAGAGGTTTGGAGAATCTGTACTAGTTTACCCGATGTCCCTCAACATCAGCTTCACGCGCTGGACTTTCTTCAGCAGTCAGATCGACTGACTCCTCGGCTGCTTGTGCCTAAGCTGATGGGGACTCTGCCGCGTATCCCACATCTGCTTCATTGGCGACTGGCTCAACTTCTCCTGGTTCTTCAATGATAACCATCTCTTTGGCAGTTTGCTCCGTGTCAGCCATTTGTTCAAAAACTTCTTCCACCTCAATCAGCCTTCCAGCCTCAACTTCTTCTTCAAACCATCTCCTTTGTTGCATCATTCTGCTGTACTTAACCATTTTGTGAGTGATCTCCCTGTGCAACGGAGTGTCTGGCATTCCCAATTTCATGGTTATCAGCCCAGCCACTGCATCATCAGAGATCAGATCTGTGGCAATCTCCACCTTAGCTATCTTCCTCATCTCAAGTTCGTATTCCAGAAATGGGCGAATGCCACCCTTCTGCTCAAGCACAGTTCCAAAGTCTTCAAACTTTTTCAAGCGGATGTCTCGCCAGGCGAGAACATCAAGAACAACAGTCCGTGCCTCTGGCTTCACCTCTAATTCTGGATATTTCTCTGAAAGCAGTTTCTCCAGCCTCCTGCGAATAATCTTCTCTGTGAAAGAGATCGGAGCATGTCACGAGATCTTTGGTGCAGTCTTTGATGTAGATGTAAGTGCTAACTTCAACTTGACTT
Source organism: Stenogyne calaminthoides (assembly GCA_037126765.1). Taxonomy (NCBI): domain Eukaryota; kingdom Viridiplantae; phylum Streptophyta; class Magnoliopsida; order Lamiales; family Lamiaceae; genus Stenogyne; species Stenogyne calaminthoides. The sequence goes on along the minus strand of JBBCBC010000013.1, from coordinate 15,616,234 downwards.
TAGCCGGGAGAAGCCGGTGCGGAGAAAGGGGTCATAGTAAACGGTTCTGGATCATCAATCGGAATTTGAGGAGATGAGATTGGTTGATCTGATGCAGCTGATGTGGTCTGCTGCTGTGTCTCAGAGTGAGAAAGCATTGGTGCAGCAGTACACCTCGATCCTTGACATGTCCTCTTCTTGGGGAGTCTGCTGATGGGCACATTGTCCGCATCAGAATCAGATGATTCGTCCAATATCTGAAATCCCTTGGACTTCATTTTTCCAGCAACTGGAACACTCGCAGCTGGTTTTGCTATCTTGATTCTTTGGTTCCTCGATAGAGATCCTTTTCGGTTTCTGGCGCAAGCGATCTTCTTCTTACGTCCCATCGCTCCTTTATTCGACCTCCAATTTGGTTTTCATACTGCCTCTTCATCATCATCAGCAAGGCCAGGAATTGCCTTGTCTGATATAAGCATTCTTTTGTGGGTCAGCACATACGGAATCATCTCGTCCTCACTCCATTCCCTATCCTTCATCATGTCAATCAGAATCAATGATACCTTAAGTAACATTGTGATTTTGGCAGCCAGAACAATCTTTCCACCTTTGGATACAAACTTTGCTGACTCCTCCAGCAACCTCCTTTTCAGAAACCCTAGCCAATCAATCTTCTCCTTGTCGATTATGGCATTCATTATTCTAGCCTTCTCTAGGGTTATGGCATCCAGGATGTAAGAAATTCTAGCTATCACTTTCTGGATAATATCGAACAACAATCGATATTTTCTCCTCAATATAGGTTTCTTGAAACCCTTGGTGTGATGTGAATCTGCAGGTCGTAGCAGGTTTCTGATTACATCATTTCCTTCAGCCGCCTTGTAGACATCTGGCATAATCCCATCCTCCGTTGACGGCAAACGAAAGATTCAAAACAAGTCTGCATCGGTGACTTCCAGCCGTTCACCTTGGACCTCTGAGTACAACACACCGTCGTGGTCTCTTAAATTGTAAAGAAATTCAAGAGACCCATCCAGAATAATCGAATCGGCACTCGCTGAACAATAGGTTTTGAGGCTATTGTTCTGTAGTAGCTTTAAAATTTATAGGGATTCTGGATCCGTTGTTGTCTTGAAATCGACACACCTATCCTCAACAATGTCTTCGGCAAATTCCTGAATATTGGATCTTCAGGTTCCGGAGAATTTTGTGAAGAGGAATGTGCAGTCTCTGTAACATGTCTAACTTTGGGTGCCATTTCTGCAAATAAACGCAAAATTCTCAATTTCTATCGAATATTCGCATAAAACACAAATACATATACAAAACCATATCAATAGCAAATAAGAGCATATCTAAGACCAAATTTAAATTACCAGTTAAATCTAGAAAAATATGAGCAAGTAAATGTTTTGGAATTTGCAGATATGTTTTAGAGCGAGAAGATAATTGTTGCAGAGAGAAAATTTGAGATTTGAGTTTTGTGAAAATGGTGGAATGGGAGGATTTTTTTGGAATTTTAAACGAGAGGGAAACACAATCATTTTAAAAACCGGGAACCCAAAGAGACGTCCAATCATAATCTACGGTAGAGATTAGGCGGTTTGTTAAAGTAGACATTGTGCGGCTTAGAAATATTATAGGCCGCAGCTTTTGGATTTAAAAAATCGTGATAAATGCATTTAACACAAAATCCTCGCGTCCGCATTTAATGAAAGACAGAGTGATGTCATACGCATTAAGGAGATAAGAATAAACAAATAAGGAAAACAAAAAAACAGTAAAGGATCAGAAAAGCGTATCTGATTGACTGATATTGTAATTAGCCAATTACCACAAATGTAGATTCTTGTCCCTCTTTTCTGATTTCCAATATGTTGAACCTAATATATCCTCTAAGCCTTAGTATTTTCCCACCGTCTGATCTGCTCAAATCGTACTCTCTTGATGCATTACGATCGGATGAACATCCCCTTCATCGACCTTCGCTCGATCATTTCCCAATTGATCTCTTACGATCGATGAAGTTCTTTTCATCGACCATCTTACTTTGTATCGATCCAACTCTTCTGACTTTGTTGATCTTACTGTGTAGCCTATACCTTAGCAAGTTTTCCCAATAATGTCCAACTTAGCTGATCAGATTTCTGTTGAACCAATCTGATCCTATCCGGGTCTTGGAGTGTGCTCCCTCCAAAACCTAATTCTCGTGGAGTCGAACAGTCGCCTCAATTTCCTGAATCGGCTTGATGTGACATACCTGCAATGATGGTCTGTCACTTTGTGACGTCAATTTCTTAAGGGAGGGGTCTCAAATTTTAAAAAATTGCATTTCCACCCTCGCTTATCCTTTATAAATAGAACTGAGTTTAGACAATCATTCATCAATTTTCATTCTCAAGTTTGCACATGAGAATTTCCAGTGAGTCCTTGATTCCGGCAAGTCCTCCGCCAATAGGCTTCTTCTATTCCGGCAAGCCCTCCGGTTCTCAGTCCATCCCTATGCTTCCCTTGTTCCTGATCTCGTCTTCATCGGAAGATGACCAAATGGCCGTTGCAAAGCTTCACTGCCACCCTGATTGCGGATTTTTCGCCTTTATCATGGAGGTGGTCGTCTATGCCTTGTGTTCCGATCGAGACGACGTGGTTAACATCAATGAGCAATTTCTGACATGTAATATGGATTTAGTATTGTATATGCAAACTTGATCAAGACAAGTCGCCCTTTTACAATACCTTATGTTTTGCACCACATGTATGACATTCGTGTTCATCTTAAGTGAGAAGGCTCATCGGTTTTAGTTTTTAGGATTTTTCTTTCGACCTCCGGGTCTATTGTAATGAAAAGTTTCGACCTCCGGGTCTATTGTAATGAAAAGTTTCGACCTCCGGGTCTTTATCAATGAAATTCTCTCTTAATTCCATTGTTATGTTGATTTGATTTCATTATGCGATTTTTGCTTAGTTCCCCCTTAATCTAATATCCTTTATCTGATCAGTACCTAACTGATTTTTCTGATCAGTTGAGGTTCCTTACTCAACTGATTCTAACTGGTTAGTCTCTTAACCAACTGGTGTTTGAGATCAGACCACCAAAATACTCTGGGGCTGCATCTCCTAAATCCAGTAGACCTAGCTCGTTGCATAATTCTCTAAATCTGACTTCAGCTAGAGGCTTGGTTAAGATATCAGCTCTTTGCTTATCAGTATGGATCTTTTCCATTCTGATGTTCTTCTTTTCTGCATGGTCTCTTATGAAGTGATGTCTGATGTCCACATGCTTGCATCTTGTATGCAGAACCGGGTTCTGCGTGATAGTAATTGCACTATTACTATCACAGAAGATAGGTACATTGGTAGCAGTTATGTTGTAATCCCTCATTTGGCCGACAAAGCTAGAGCGATTAGGACCAATGAAACAACTCATGACCATATATTCTCGCTTGATAGTAGATGTGGCAACAAATGTTTGCTTCTTAGAAAACCACGAGACCAGCTTGCTTCCCAAGAACTGACATGTACCTGATGTGGATTTCCTATCTATCCTACATCCACCATAATCAGAATCAGAGTACCCACTAAGCTCTAGATTATCATCTGCTGGATACCATAAACCTAAGTTTATGATGCCCTTGGATACTTAAGAATCCGCTTTTCATTGCTTCAAGGTGGCTTTTGTTTGGGATTTGCTCGAAATCGCACATACACCTCATCGCAAATGTTATATCCGGTGCCTTGCGATCATGTATAGTAAAGATCCAATCAAAGCCCTATACTCTTTCTGATTAGTCTTCTTACCACCTTCATCTGGATCCATCTTGAATGCAGTTAACATTGGAATTCTGACTTTTCTGAACTCCATACTTAGCCAACAAATTCCTTGTGTACTTTGCCTGACAGATGAAGATCCCAATGTGAGCTTGCTTGACCTGTAGACCCAGAAAATAGCTCATCTGACCCATCATGGACATCTCAAATTTCCCTTGCATCAGCTTACTGAATTTTTCACATAGCTTCTGATTTGGAGAACCAAATATAATGTCGTCCACATAGATCTGAACCAAGAGAATGTCTTCTCCATCTTCTATTCTGAACAAGGTCCGATCAATCAAGCCCTTGGTAAAACCATTCTCTATCAAGAACTGGGACAATGCATCATACCAAGCTCTAGGAGCCTGTTTCAGTCCATAAAGAGCTTTTCTTAAACGGTACACTTGGTTGCTTATTTCAAAGCCAGGAGGTTGTTCAACATAAACTTCCTCAGCTAGCACCCCGTTTAAGAAAGCACTCTTTACATCCATCTGATAAACAGTAAATCCCCTATGAGCTGCATAAGCCAGAAATAGCCGAATGGCTTCCAGGCGGGCGACTGGTGCAAAGGTTTCATCATAATCAATCCCTTCTGATTATGAATATCCCTTAGCAAGAAGTCTTGCCTTATTTCTGGTTATTACATTGTGCTCATCCTTCTTGTTCTTGAATACCCACTTAGTACCAATCACATCTTGGTGAGTTGGTCTGTCTACAAGTTCCCAAACTTGATTCCTTTCAAACTGTTCTAGTCTTCTTGCATGGCTAGAATCCAGCTTGCATCTTGAAGAGCTTCGCAGAATCGTGAGTGGTTCCTTCAAAGACGGATAACAACAATACATTGCACTTTCACCTGTCGATGTCTAGTTCTAACTCTATCGGATGGGTCTCCGATGATCGGATCGGTTGGATGGTGGTTATCCAGTCATTCTGTCTGATTGTCATCTGTTTGGAGAACATCATCCTCTTCTGATAAAGATTCATCACTAGAGACTGGGATAGATACTTGAGTAGGATCCACTTGGCATGGACATGTCTCAGCTGATGTTGGACTCATCATGTGTTGAAGTCTGTCTGCCGGAACATCAGGTGTTCCCCTTGAACCAGATGGTTCAGTTGTTACTATCTCAGTTGTACCAGCTTCTTCACTGACAGTTGTGCGTACTTTGGGGTCTTTCTGACCTGGTGAATCATCAAGGTCAAAGTTAGGAACATATATTGTGACGTATTTTGGTTCCTTTCCTTTGAGCCTTAGCTGATCCATTTTCTGTGTATCTGGAACAGCAGTTGCATCTGGTGTCGTCTGTTCTGAGGCAGACTTCTCCTGATCAGAAGATGTCTCATCAAAGACCACATGGGGTGTTTCTTCTACAACCAGGGTTCATCTGTTGAAGACCCTAAATGCCTTGCTGGTTGAGGAATATCCTAAGAATATACCCTCATCTGCTTTGGCATCAAAAGTTTTCAACTGACCCTTCCCATTGTTGTGTATGAAACACTTGCACCCAAAAACATGGAAGTAAGAAACACGAGGTTTTCTGCCCTTCCACAGTTCATAAGGTGTTTTAAAGTGGATCTTAGTCAGAGAACATACATTACTGCGTGTGGCATCAAAGGTTGTTGATTATACGCCTAGAAGCGGCTTTGAGTAGCATGTTCAGCTAACATAGTGCGTGCAGCTTCTTTGAGTGTTCTGTTCCTTCTTTCTGCTACACCATTCTGTTGTGGTGTTCTTGCAGCTGATGTCTCATGTTGTATACCAAACTCAGAGCAAAAATCAGATATAAACTGGTTAAGGAATTCAGTACCTTTATTTGATCTGATTTTCACTATGTTGAGACCCTTTCCTATCTGATCGATCATCATGTCTGCTTTCTTTCCGGTCATCTCTTCAATCATCCTTCCTTTCGTCAGAATGATCGTCCTGTCTTTCTTCTCTTTTGTTATCTCGATTGTCAGATGAATGATGCCTCTCTTGCGATTTGTCAGATGAACGATGATATCTTCCTCTATTCCTTCGATAGTCATCATAAAACTTCCTGTATTTGCCCATTTGAACATTTGTTCTTTCCAGCTTTCTTGTCAGTAAGGCAATTTGTTAAACAGTGATGATGTTTCTCTTAGGTTCCACAATTAAGTGAACTACTACTTTCTCTAGGAAATCTGATTTGGGATTAGGAGTAGTTTCAGCTGGGACATCATCAGATCCTTGTCCTCTCTCGATCAAGTCGAACTCATGAGCTTTCAAACTGAAGATTAGATCATTTGGTTTCATTGTAGCAATATCTTGACAGGCCTTAATCACAGTCACCTTTGTATCCCATTTCTTAGTCAGCGATCTGAGAATCTTGTAGTTGATATCCTTGTTTGACATAACTCGTCCGAGATCACGAAGTCGGTTGACTCCTCGTGTGATCCTTCCATCAAATTGATCAACTGTTTCATTTGGAAACATCTTGAGTTTCTCAAATACAACCCATTTAACTTGCGATCTGTTGTCCTTGATCTGTTCATTTCTTTTCTGATTTAAAAAGCGTATCCGGACTTCTTCTTATTTGTCTTGGTACTTCACTTTCTCTCTTGTAGTAGCATCCATGGTTTTTATGATAAGATGTCTGGTAACAATATCCAGGTTAGACAGTTTCCTCTCATCTGCATCCATCAGAGAGGGACTCTTTCGATTCTTGCTCCAGCCCGGGTTGAGTAGGATCTCGTTCTCTGCTTCAAATTTGGATTATAGTGATAGATGATAATCGGTCCTATCTTAAGAATCTCATCCATTACATTTGCTAATCACTTTCATGAGATGGTCTCTCATGTCTATGGACCAATCTGCATACTCATCAACAAAAAACATGGGTAGATTATGATGCATACCTGAAGTGTTATCCATGCTTGTGGTGATTTTGTTTTTAATAAAATGAGTTTTAAAAAGGTTTTCAAAGATCAGTTCAAGTGACCACAAAGGTTCTTCCTCAAGAACCAATGATATTCAAAGTCAGTGGTCGGAAGAACCACTGCTCTGATACCACTTGTAGGTCCCGAACGGGTTTCAGTGAGGGTTGAAGTCTAGAGGGGAGGGGTGAATAGACTTCAAAAACTTTTTCGTGGATCAGATGTGTTTGCACGTATGTCTGATCAGAGTGCGATGTGAATCAGTTTGGACTGATATCCGACTTACTGATCTAGTAGACATATCAGTTCGGCGTCTATTAACTTAACTGATGGTGCGGAAGATAAGTTAACCCATGTAGAAAACCAATTTTACTCAAATGAGATTCTGACCAACAGTTCGCATCAGGTCACTAAAATGTCAAACTGATCAGATCAGAAGCTTGATGCTAATCTGATCTAGGTACAGAATATGCATGCAAATAACAAGTTGTGTGCAAGTATGTGTAAAGCAGATTAAAGGCACACAAATTTATAGTGGTTCGGACAACTAGTCCTACGTCCACTCTTCCCTATCAGCAGGGGCACCAACTTAACCAACTTGGACTTAGTTTATTGTGTTAGTCCAACACAGTACAACCAACAGATATTTAACGAGTTCACACTCAACCAATCCCAGAAATCTAATCTAGAAACCCTAGATAGAAATCTTGCTATAACAAACTTAACCTAGCAGTGTTTGGTATAAGATTTGTTTTGTTCCAACTGGAATACTATCCTATCTTCTGATTAGCCTAAAGCTAGAGGATAAGTATTCTGCTAAGAACTAAGGGATGAACACTTAAGAATAACTCATGTGATTGTGTTCTTCGTGCGGAAATCTTGAGAGCTTTTGCTTGTAGATAATTTCTGTAACCTTACTCTGAAGGTTTGATCCCTTATTTATAGGCACAAAATCGAACTAGCCATTGGAGAGCAATTCGAATTTCGGTCTATTTTAGGTAGGCTTGCAGGCTTGACTTGATGTGCGCAGAAAGGCCATGCCGTCTTCGTGCAATATTATCCTTTCTAGCTGTTTGGCTTGATACACCATATCCTGCAATCTTCAGAACTGTACATATGTGTCTCTTTCTAAGTGGCTAAACAAGTACACTTATTCGGCGTCTTAGAAAAACTTTGACTTAAGTATGCTTCGAGTCTGAGAAACATCGTATGCTTTAAGGATAAGAAGAAATACTTATCGTGGTTCTTTCTTGGCCTCTACTGATCTGTTGTCCATCAGATCAGTAGTCTTGAGTCATCTGATAAGGTTGTGTTGGTCCCGATTTGAAAACCCATGTGCGCGGAAATACCATGTAATGCATATAAAACAGGGGTGAGGGCAGAGTGATTCCAATTTTTGCGTTTTAAGCTCATGTGTTGTGTTTTGCTTATAATCAAATGCATATGGCAAGTAAGATCATAAAGCAGTAAAGAACACACGATTTTATAGTGGTTCGGAGTCCAACTCCTACATCCACTCTTCCCTATCATCAGGGGCACCAACTTAACCAAGCTGGACTTAGTTTACGTGTTAGTTCAACACCCAACAGATGTTTACCGAGTTCACACTCAAACGGGACTTATCACCCTCACGGGATCGCCTATAGATGTTTACCGAGTTCACACTCACCTACAAACTTATCCGACCAAACTTATTTGGGAAAGGTTTGTTTGGTTTCCAACTAGGTTGAGATTTTCCCTTACATTTGTTTAGCCTCAATGCTAAGGATGGGAAAATCTCTCTAAGCTTAGGATATTACATTTGTGCTTAGATCTAGGGTAGAACACTCTTGAATATATGCATGTATTTCTTGCTCTGTGTTCTATGGTGGAAATGCTATATGATTTGGCTCTGCAGCTTCAATGGTGTTTTCATGCATTTCACACACTTAATTTGATGGAAGATCTTGTATTTATAGTGTGGATTTGAATGTTACCGTTGGATGGAGTCACATTCAAATCCATACTATTATGTAGCTTTTTGCAGCTTTTTCAGTCTTGTTGTCTTCCTCTCATTGGTCCACGTCAGCTGAATCTAACGGCTATATTCTTCAGTTTCTTCTGAGTCTCACGATCTTTAGTTCTATCTGAGTCTTTAGGTTTATCTGAACCTTCAGGTTTATCTGAGCCTTCAGGTTTATCTGAGCCTTCAGGTTTCTTGATTGTGAGACTTTTCTTCCCGGACCTTATGCGATCGGGCATCTTGACACTTTCGAAGGCCGGTGAGTTGATTCTTCGACTTCGACATCCATCGACCCTCGAGTCACTTTTACTTCTTGAGCCTCGGATCACTTTTACTTCTCGAGTCTCGGATCACTTTACTTTCGAGCTATCGATTTCTTCTTTTTGATCGATCGATTGATTGATCAGATCAACACTTCTTCAGATCAACATATCAGGATAGCATCAGGTCAGTACATCAAGTTAGCATATCAGTTTATCATATCTGATCTCGATCACGTCTGATCTCGATCAGTCTCATCTGCTCCTCTTCATATCTGACCTCGATCACGTCTGATCTTGATCAGTCTCATCTGCTCATCTTCTGATCTGCAACCTTCTCTTCGATCTTACGAGTCGGTTTCTTTTACGATCGGTGGCTTAGCTTTTCTTCTCTTCTCGATTTTTGCCCGGCTCATCGGTTTAACTCGGAACTCATCTAACTCATCGATCTCGTCGGTCTAAATCTATGACCTCGTCGATCTCGATCATCTACTTCTGATTTCGTGAGTTCCCCCTCAATTTGTTCTTTCGTTCCCCCTTAATTTATTCTTTCGTTCTCCCTTAACTTGTTATCTGTAAATTAGCTTGAATAACACAAGTTGATAATGTTTTGGCATAATTCATCAAAACTAAAATATCCCAACAGGTTGTCTTAGCTGCAACTTATCGACTCTGCTGATGTCTTCATAGAGTAGGTCTTCTGATGTGATTCAGGTCTTCCTTCTGATCTTCTCTTCTGATCTTGATCCTGAACTTCACTTCTGATCTTCATATATATTGAGTTCCCCCTCAATATGTGACCTATTCTAAATCATCAGTTGTCTAACATGTTCAGCTGGTTTCCTATCTATTCATCAGTCGACTAACAGGTTCGGTTGGTCCTATTACAATTGTTTTGGAACTTCCATCAAAACTCCAAATTTCCCAACAGCTTGTTTTAGAACATGTGTGTTCCGACTTGATTGATTTTAATTGATTAAGTCGGAAATGGATGCACGTAGGATCTTGATTAATTGGGGAATACGATAAAATAAGACGAAACTCTGCCGAAATTTTTAGGAAATATTATTTATTAATTATGCTTTTGAATACTAATTAATTCATAAATATTTTAAACAGATAGTTGATATGGATTATTCTATCCGTTTACGTTGGATGTATGGTCATAGATTTATTAATGATAATATATCTCCCGAATTCTACAGTGGACTTCAATCTTTTATAGATTTCGCCACTAGTAATGGGATGATTTAGGGAAAGATTAGGTGTCCCTGCAATAAATTTAGATGTCGGAACAATAATACGTATCATGAACCTGATGAGGTGAGAGCACATTTGTATAGAAATGGGTTCATACCCAATTATTGCAATTGGATTTATCACGGTGAGGAAATGTGGGGTCATGAATACAATGATCATCCGTTTGCGTCGACTTCACACGGACCAATTGATGAGACTTTTACATCTAGCTCGTACCACGATATGATGACGGGCTTAACCTCTGGTCCTCACTTAAATGTGAATGATGAGCCCCCTAATGAGGAACCTCCTAATGAGCATGCTGCACATTTTTTTAACATGCTTCGTGCAGCGAACAGGATATAATGTCTGGTTGCGAATCACATTCACAGTTGTCATACAATGCACTGTTGTTGAACATTAAAACTGAAAACACACTATTAGAAAGGGGTTATAATCAAATGGTTGGGGCGATTCGTGTTCTTTGTCCGAATAGTCTGGTGCCCAAGAAATTTTCTAATAGCAAACAACTGATGAGTAAGATGGGTCTTCCAGTGGAGAGGATCCAGTGTTGTGCGAGTAACTGCATGTTATACTGGGGTGCAGATGGTGAACTTGAACATTATAAGTTTTGTGGGAGGCCACGGTTCAAACCTGCTACTCGTGGTGTGGATGATCGATTAAAAAGAAGCGTCATTTTAAGGAGATGTTCTACTTTCCTATCATTCCGCGACTGCAAAGGTTGTATCAGTCGAATGCTACAGCGAATGATATGACATGGCATGCACGTTGCTCTAATGACCACTCCGGTATCATGCGTCACCATATAGACTCACAGGCTTGGAATCGCTTGCATCTAATCTATTAAAAACATGCATAATTTCATCTTAATACAAGAAATAGATCAAGCGTGGAATAATATCATCAACATTCACATAAGTAATTAACCATCTCATCTTAATACAAACGAGTTTGATGGTCCCGTTTTGAAAACCCATTTGCACGTGCGGAAGCAAAACGTTTCAGTTCGGTGCATATAAAAAACGGGGAGGGCGAGATTGATTTTTTTTTTTGCTTTTAAGCTCATGTGTGTGTTATGCTTTATAAGCGAATGCATATGACAAGTAATAACATAAAGCGATAAAGAACACACAATTTTTATAGTGGTTGGACAACTCGTCCTACATCCATTTCTCTTCCCTTCATGGGGCACCAACTAAACCAACTTAACCAACGGGACTTATCACCCTCACGGGATTGCCGATAGATGTTTCTGGAGTTCACACTCAAAGCGGGACTTATCACCCTCATGGGATTGCCGACCCTCCCTTTCGGGATTGCTAGATGTTTCCGAGTTCACACTCAACCTACAAACTTAACCTACCAAATTGGTTTGGGTATAAGGTTGTTTGGTTTCCAACTAGGGTGAGATTTTCCCTTACATTTGTTTAGCCTCAATGCTAAGGTTGGGAAAATCTCTCTAAGCTTAGGATATGGCATTTTGTGCTTAGATCTAGGGTAGAACACTTTTGGATATAAGCGTGTATTTCTTGCTCTCTGTGTTCTATGGTGGGAATGCTTGATGATTTGGCTCTGTGTAGCTTCAATGGTGTTTTCACACTCTTCCTCACACTTCCCACGAATTATGAAGGAAGAACTTGTGTTTATAGTGTGGATTTGAATGTTACCGTTGGATGGAGTCACATTCAAATCCATACTATTACTAATAACTTCTTTGCGGCTTTTTCCAGTGGTTGTCTTCCTCTCATTGGTCCGCGTCGGTGATTCAAGCGGCTATATTCCTCGATTCTCGCCTTGGAACCATTCGGGATCTCGAGCCTCGGTGTCTTGATTACATTACGAGCCTTGGTGTCTGAGCCTTGGTGACTTCTCTTGTGGACCTTATTCGTCGGGCATCTTGACACTCATTTTGGTGAGTTCGATTCTTCTATCTTGGACAATCGACCCTCGGGTCACTAGCTTTTCGAAATTTGCGATCATCGATGGCGTTACGATTCTCGATGAATATGACTTGAGATGACTTCTCTTACATTGACTTCTTTCTGATCGGTTTTTCGATATCGATTTCTTCTCTTTTGTCGATCATCTCATGTGATCGGATCGATTATGCTATCAGTCGACATATCGATTATATACGCATCAGATTAGTACATCGAGTTAGTATATCGGTTTACTTACATCGATCTCAATCACGTCGATCTTGATCATACGCTCATCTTCATATCGATCTTGATCACGTCGATCTCGATCGATCTCATCTCCCTCTTCCGATTTGCAACCTTCTCTTACGATCTTACGGTCATCTTCTTTACGTCGGTTTATGCGCTCTTCGATCATTAGATCGGCTAAATGCCATTACGGTCTATCGATCGGGGTCATCGGTCGTCGATCGGTGGCTTAGCTTTTCTTCTCTTCTGATTTTGCACAGCTCATCAGTTAACTCGGAACTCATCTAACTCATCTGATCTTGATCGGCCTAAATCTTCTGACCTCGTCGATCTCGATCATCTTAAATGCGATTTCATGAGTTCCCCCTCAATTTGTTCTTCCGTTCCCCCTCAACTTGTTATCTGTAAATTAGCTTCAAAAAACACAAGTTGATAATGTTTTGACATAATTAATCAAAACTAAAATATCCCAACAGAGTTCAATAAATTGCATTCTAATCTATTAAAAATATACATAATTTCTTACTTACCATTAATATCTACCTAGCGGTTCGTAACTTAGGCAATATTAGAGTCCTACAAGCTCTATAGACCTATCTTTCTACAATTTCCGATGCATGAGTTATTTTTCCTTTGCCTTGCAAAGCTTGGTAACATTTTTTCCTACCTTCAAAGTTTGTATTTAAAGGTTGTCACGTAAAAGCCTACTAGAATTGTCATGTAAAAAAAGGGGCACAAAGGAGACCACCCATAAGCATATATAATTTGCAATAATATTTAAAGGTTATGATTTATTTATAATTATCCAAAGATTTAATTAAATTACAATTATGTGAAAAATTGTGATTTTATTTGTAATTAAGCCTAAATAAAAACTTAACTTTCTGATGTTAAATCTCGAAGGGAGCAGGAGAAACATCTTTGTTCAAACTAATTACAAGTCCAACTTAAAAATCAAATCTTACCCCATAAATTTGTTCTCTACTATATATAAAGAAAAACTTTTAGGCAAAATTAAATCACTCTATTTCAAATCTCTATAATCTCAATAACTCTAATTTTAAATTTAATCTGAAATGTACATCTATATTATTAATCTCAACCATACATAACATGAGATATTATAGATCTTATAATAAGATATGTTAATAATAAAATCCAAAAAGATATGCTTCTACAAATTTCAATTTTACAATCATTATGGTTTCCTTCTCTTCTTTGATTTGTTTACTAATTATTTATAATTCTCAATTATTTGTCCTATTCTTTTTTGTGTCTCTTTCTTCTCCTTATTCACATGATAATTTTTTTTGCTTTTGATGTTCGATTTTTTGCTTTGCTAAATTTTTTTTTTTTCTTTGAAATTTTTTATTTTGCATATTCTTATTTTACATCTAATGATGATGTAGGTAATTCTTCACCGTATATCATAAACTTAATCTCAACCCCACATCTAAATATATTAATTTAATCTCAACCATAAATCTATAGTTTTTAATCTCTACCACATGAGATACTATAGATTTTATAATAAGAAATGTTAATAATCAAATCTTAGAAAATAAGCTAATAATCAAATCCTATATATAATCTATTTCAAAAGTTCTATAAATTTTAATTTTATATTTATTATTATTTCATTCTCTTCTTTTATCTAATAATTATTTTACAATTCTCAATTTTTTGTCCTGCCCTTTTGTGTGTTCGATTTTTTTATCATTATTATTTCATTCTCTTCTTCTGTCTACTAATTATTTTACAATTCTCAATTTTTTGTTCTATCTTTTTTTATGTTTGGTCAACAACATAAAACTACAATGTTAAGTTTGACTTTGCTAAAAATAAAAAGTCAACATTTTCCTTCCTACCGACTACAAAACTAAAATTGAAATACCATTGCTATCCTTACTACCCCACAACTTTTTCTTCCAATTAATTACATCATCACCATCACATCACATTTCCCCCATCTTTCTACCCGTGTAAATTCAATTATTGGCTTCACCCCTACTATTTTCTGTTACCAAACAAATTATCTCAACACATTTTCTGAACTAAATAATCAAAACCATCACCCCTTTTTCGTCCAAAATTCTCATAGGCAATTTATCAAACACCTTGAGCGCAATCTCACAAGCCAAAATTGTGCAAATAACAAACAAATTCAATTTGTTTTCATATGGAAATGTACTTTGATGCTAAAATCTTGGAATAAGAGAAGTGCGATACAAAAAATGTCTGGACTCCAAGTATACATAACACAGTCAAGATTCTAAGTCTCTCTCACGCACACAAACACACAGTGTGTGCAGTATTTTTACATCATATCAAATATGGTGTATATATAAAATAAAAACACAGAGCAACACTCATCGTCGCCGCCTTCACCCACGATCCCAGAACCGGAGCAGATCCACCCCGCAAAATCCAGATCCGATGCAAATCAACCTCCACAAACCAGATTCACTACAACTGTCGCCACCTCGTCACCACCACCGCCAGGCCATCAGATTTTTAACGTGGTGGAATATGGTGGTTGAGAAAGAAAGAGAGGAAGACCACTGGTTTTTTGAATTCGATTTTAGAGAGAGAGAGAGGGGCTGGGAATGGGAATGTGGTTGGGTGGGGGGTGTTTATTAAATTTAATTATAAAAATAATGGAAGTGTATTATTGGTAAGAATGTGGTGAATAGTGTAGTTTGAACATTATTTGTAGTTATTAGTAAAACGTAACAATATATGGTATCTCCCAATAATTATCCCTTTTATGTTCGATATTTTGCTTTGCAAAATTTTCATTTTTTTGCTTTGAGGTTTTTTGTTTTGCCGATTCTTATTTTACATCTAATGATTTGGTAGACAATTCTTCACCGTAAATCTTAAACATAGTCTCAAGTCTACATCTAAAGATTTAAAAAAAAAAAATTACCCTACATCTTATATTCTTGGTTCTATAAATTTCAATTTTATAACTTTTATTTCATTATCTTCTTTTGTCTATTTCTTATTTTACAATTCTCATATTTTGTCCTACCCTTTCTTGCGTCTATTTCTTTTTCTTATTCACAGGACAAATTATAGACTTTTGATGTTTAAATTTATTGTTTTGTAGGGTTTTTATTTTTTTGCTTTTGATGCTCGATTTTTTTACTTTGTTGGTTTTTTCTTTGAAAGTTCATATTTTACATATAATGATTTCGTGAAATAATTATTTACTGTATATCAACCTTATAGTAATTCGTGTTGATTTATTTGATTGCTACTCAATTTGTGTTGGTTAAATGATTTATGTTGTATGTAAGACTTACTAAAATTGCATATCTATTTTATTTAAGGTATACCTTATATGGTATTATAGATATATGTATTCCATACAACATGTCTTATTTCTGTGTTGCTCTAAGGAATTTAATGTTTCATGATCTTATTTTATGTCCACTGATTAGGTGATATACTCTTCACCCTATAATCTTGTAGTTCATGTTGAATTAATTTAATTGCTTTTAAAATTATAATATCTGATGAATTATCATTTTCGAATTGTAAAACTTACATATTGCATTTATAAAATATTAAAGGCTAGGTTTTGTATGCATCCAAGTGCACCGTGAACTCATAGTGCATTTTATAATCATATAACTTGTTATACTAAAAAATGCAATTTATTTATACTGAATCGTGCAACTATTAATATGGAAAAATAATTGCACGGTTCAATGTAAATAAATTGAATCTTTCAATATAAAAAGTTGCACGATTCTGAAATGCACTATGAATGCATGGTACACCTAGGTGCATATAAGACCCACTTAATATTAAAATTTTTAAGAACATGACGAGTTGAATTAATTTAATAAAACTCATATTTTTAAAATATTTAATTTAAAAATAATAATATAATTTTTATTTTTATTTTAATTTCATACAGCGTAATACACGGGGCAGCTGTTGACTACCAGTGAAATTTAAGAGAGGAAGATTTTTCCTCTTCAAATACAGTGGCAACCACAGTTTCTGTTCTCAAGACAATGTAAAACACTTGTTGCATCACAACTAAGTTCCTCAAATGTTTTTCCTTCTCTTTATCAAACACTTGAGGTCTGGACCTATTACAAGAAACTTTTTCATGATTTTGAATTACAAAATAATCCATTGAGGTACTGTAATGGAGAAGGCATACCAAAATTTAAATTTGAAGAAAAGGGAATTTGTCAAGCTCCCATGAAGTAGGGAAAGAAAGTATCTTTGGTATCAGTGTCATTTCAAAACAAATTATCCCACCATTCCTAGGAGCAGTAAACTGTTGCCAATTCTGAGACATTGTGAGCTTTCAGATGAAGTTTTCTCAAATTTGGACAATCTATAACAGCAATCTTCTTCAGGCTAGGGAAAAACATAGCCTTTTCACAGGTGCTTGTCAATTTAGGAACATCTCTTATGGACATGATTTTAAGGTTAGAGAACGCGCTCACGTAATCCTCTTCCATCACGTCTTCCATGCTTATCACTTCTTTCATATTTTTACAGTAAAATATGTACAGCATTTCAAGCTTCGGGAGCCTCAAAGTCCAAGAAACATTCTTCAACTTGTCACAGTACCAAGTATTAACACTTCGAAGATTTAGAAGGCACCCATAACTCACGTTATTATTCCATACCGACATAAGGTTGGGAAGGCCATTGAGAGCAAGAATCTCCAGGTTAGGTAGCCAACTCTGACCTGCTACCTCATTGATCACCATAAACTTCAAGTCTACGCAATTGTTGATGCTAAGCCTCCGTAGCTGATCTCCATCTCCAGCATATTGTGATAATGGCAGCTGATACAGACCTTCACACTCCTTGATGTATAAATACTGTATGCATTTCCTCAAAAAATTACTGCAGGAGACACTGTTCAAAGCAGACAAGTCAGCTACAGTGATCCCAAGAGAGTCGAGGTTCATCAGAGATTCCAAGTCTGTGAATCTTAGTTCACAACTATCTTGCATCTCCCAACCAGAATAATTGTAATATAAATTCAAGACTCTCAACTGACGCAGTCCCAATATTGCTTCACGTGGAATTTCTTCGAGATACTGATTCCGCTGCAAATTCAAATGCCTTAAGCTTTTCAGTGACCCCAGTTCTCTTGGCAGTGTTTTTAACTTAGTTCCTGATAGATCAAGATGGCAAATCTCAGCTAACCTGCAAATACTTTTGGGAAGCTCTTTCAGGCTGGTGAATGATGCATCCAAAACTTTGAGCGCTGGCATATTTTGGAAAAATCCATGGGAGATTTTGCTCAGACCGTTGTTCCATTGGAGTAGTAAGGTGGAAAGATTGGGACAAGTAGGTATTTCAGTTAGTTCTGTGATTGCATTGTCCATTAAAGAAATTCTCTCTGCTTGTTTCCAGCTCTCAGCACACGGAGCTTCTGTTAGTCCTTCGCTGGCCTGCATTATGAACTTCTTCTCAGATATCTCAGACACGAGCCATATCACAAAACTTCTGACAACATCATGGAGCTTCACTCGTGATTCATCCTCACCAGTTTCCAAGAAGCACGAGAGTTTTAGTGATTCAATGATAGCACGTCCCATAATATGCAGTTTCCCATTTTCTGAGCTATCTAAGAATCCTTCCCCCGCCCAGTACTCAATATAGTCTTCAGGAAACAAAGAACAGTACGAAAGACATGATCTCAGACTATCATTGTCCAGGTTGTCATAACCAAACTTTAGGAGATTATAGAAAACATCTTCCGTACCTCGAAATTCTGAAGGAGTCTTGTGTAGCACTTCCATTGCATATCGCCACTCCTCCTCTGTTTTTTTGTTGGCCATTGCCCTTCCCATGGTGGCTAAGGCAAGTGGAAGGCCTCCACATTTTCTAACAATGGTCTTAGCAAGAGCCGAAATCACAGGTGATTTAAGGATCTTGCTTGCACCTAATTTCTGATGAAAGAGCTTCCATGATTCCTTCTCATTGAGAAAGTCCACCTTGAGCTTATAGTCAGCATCCATATAACTGCACGCTTCCAATGAGCGTGTTGTGAAAATCACTTTGCTTCTGTTTTCCTTACTGGGAATAGGGATTCCAATTTTCTCAAGATCAAGGCCTTCCCAAACATCACCCAAGAGCAACAAAAACTTCTTCCTTCTCATCACGTTGTATATCCTCAAAGCTAGTATATCTTGAAATTGAGTTTCATCCCAAGACAAGCCTAATCTCACCCCTATGGCTTGTTGAATCTTTTCAATCACAAAATCTTTCGATACCACAGCCCAAATCACCACATCGAAATCATGACCCAAACCAAAAATCCATTGTTTATGCATTTCAAGAGAGTTGTTTTTCCAACACCTCCCATCCCGTATATTCCAATAGTCCCAACATTCTCCTCCCGCAGAAGCGTTCGAACATTATCCAACATCAAGGCTAGACCGACAACAGGCCTGCTCGGTATCTCCACCACTGGCACAAGAAGCAACCCATCCAGTAAGCCAACTTCTAGTTTTCCTTTACCTTTGAGATCATTAACTAAAACGAGCTTCTCCGTGACTCTCTTGCTGAGTTCATGCCTCAAAACGCAGTTGGCATTACAGCAAAATAGGCATTGCTTCTTCAGATTCATATCATCTCTAATCAGTGTTACTTCAGATCCAACTCTCTCTACCCTTGTAAGCCACCCTTTGACTTGACTAGAGAGGGTTAGCCCCAGTAACTCTGCTTGATCTACCTGCTTCTTTAAATCACCCCTCACCTCATTCAGTTCCTCAAGTGCTGCTTCAAGATTCAGAATCCTTTGATCAAAATCATCAGAAGTTATTACTCTTTCAGAAACATATTTAATCAAACCATTGACAAGAGAGATTAGGGGGGCAAGAAATTCCATCAAGAATGTGTGAAGCAAAACTTTTTTGCTTTTTTGTTTCAGAATTTGGACTTACTTGAATTAAAAATCAGGAAATTCATGAAAGATGAGTCATATGGAGAAATTTCCAACACCACTATAGTTTGTACAAGTGGGCTTGATTGGTTTTCCATGTGAAGGTTCGTTGTCATTTCTCTATCATAGCTGTGCTAAGACGACTTTGATCAAGTCCACTTGACAAAAGAGCATAAAACTAATTTGAACAATTAAAAAAAATTGTTAATCATACATCTTGAATTAATGACATAC
Organism: Stenogyne calaminthoides; assembly: GCA_037126765.1. Lineage (NCBI taxonomy): Eukaryota > Viridiplantae > Streptophyta > Magnoliopsida > Lamiales > Lamiaceae > Stenogyne > Stenogyne calaminthoides. Next base: position 15,596,695 of record JBBCBC010000013.1, on the reverse strand, counting down.
ACCAAAATACCATACAGTCATAGATTTGACAATTATTCAGAAACTTGCTGCCAATATTCCACACCAAATATTTCTTTGTACGCAAAACAATTGTAATTTCATTGATGAAATTTTATTTTTCAGCAAACAATCATTCTTCAGATAGAAGTGGAACATAACAACACAGGTACACAACATTTTCTCTACATGTGAAATCACAAGAAGCATGAAAATTAGGCGTTAATTATCCTGACCAGAATTGGAACTGTTTCTCCCAGGAAACCTCACCAAACACGGGCTATTCTTATCAGAATTCTCAACAACCACGTAGAGACAGAACAAGAACAATCCAATATACGCAACAGCAGCGCCGGAAAACGCTCTCCCAACAACTGAAAGCAAATAGAGACAGAAAACCACCTTGAGAAAGAGGCAATTGTCGTGGCCGGTGGCGGCGACGCGGAGGACGGACTCGGCGGCGCCGAGGGTGTTGGCGAGGCAGGTGAAGAATGAGGTGGCGGCGTCCTGCGAGATCTGCCAATGGAGCGGGTCAACGGGGACGGTGATGTTCATGTGGCGAAATAGGAGCCCTAGAATCGCTAACGAGCACAGGAGAACGATGAAGACGTCGGCTAAAAGGGAGACGACGCTCGATTGACGGTAGGCGCAGTGGTAATACACCAGGGTGCCGCTGATCATCGTCATCACGGCCCCAATTAACACCATCTTTTTGAGACTTTCTTCAATTCAAATCAAGGAACACAGTTTTTGCGCCGGGAATGAATACTGTTATGCTAATTGCTAAGTAATGATATTCGTGTTCCCTGCTGCCACTGTAAATTCTAAAATGGAGAAGTTAGGTTTTGTTGATTTGTCAAAATAGGTGTGAGAATAGAAAGATCATGGGTGGTTACAACAAGATCATGGAGATAGTGGAGGAGAAGTTCAAGGTCATTCAAGCCTAGTGGATAAGACAATGCAGTTGATCTTCAAGCTCATAGATAAACTGCATTGGTCGACATTCAAGTTTGAGTTAAAGTGAAATACCACTTGCTCTACTCAAATCTTAAGAGAGTAGTATCCGAGACACAACCGTGAGTGGAGTGTGAGGCTCGATGTTATGTCTATTGTACTGATCGAGTGTATTCCAACATCTCTCATCAGTATTGATTTCGTCTTATTAGATTAAGTTTTAGGTTGAATAAGATCACTAGTTACTTGATTGAATAAATTGATTTTTGGTGTGTGGTTTTTCACTACACCTTTTAGGATCTTGTAAGAGGTTCGTGTGTATCTAACTACTTGTTATAGTGATATTTTTAACCATGAGGTTCGTATAGTCTGATTATAGACTATACACAATTTTGGAAATCCTTTGCACTGCGTTTTTATACTTCCGCTGTCATATGTTGTTTTACATGTTGCATAACATTTTCAACAACACTCTGAAAATACATGCACACACACTCTCAGTTGGCGCCAGATCCATAAACTTAATAAACTATGTTTTTAAAGTGTGTTTTTGCAATGGATTATCCACTGACTCCTTCTTTAAAACCTCCAATTTTGGATGAATCAAATTATCCCTACTGGAAATCTAAAATGCTCATGTACATTAAGTCTATAGATGTGAGAGCATGGCGTAGTGTGTTATCTGGTTGAAATCCTCCAAAGACATTTGATGATAAAGATGGAGAATCGCAAGTGAAAAAGGAGATTGATTGGTCCATGGTAAATGCAAATTGACCAATATCAATTCTAAAGCTCTTAATGCGATTTTTACTGCTACTGATGTTTCTATGTTTAAACTGATATCTAACTGTGTTTCTTCTAAGGATGCATGAGAAATATTGCAGGAACATTGTGAAGGATCAGAAAGTGTTCGAAGGACTAGACTCAAAATGTTGGGAACCAAGTTTGAAAACTTGAAGATGAAAGATGATGAGAACATTTCATCATGTAATGAAAGGATAAGTGAGATTGCTAATGAGTCAAACTCACTTGGTGATCCAATTTCCAACATTCGGTTAGTTAATAAGATACTATGAAATGTTCCTAAACGATTTGATGCTAAAATTTGTGCAATAGAAGAGGCTAAGAACACTGATTTATTGAGTCAAAATGAGTTGATTAGTATTTTGAAAACCTAAGAGATTAACTAAAACATGTTAGATGATGATAAACATGAGAAAGATAAAGACAAGAAAGTACTTGCTTTTGTTGGGGTTATACTGAAAAGTATGCTTTTTACTTTGTATAACAAAACTTAATTTCTTATTTATTTACTGAAATAAATTATTTATCACTGTTGCATTAAACATGATTAAATGTTATATATATTTGTTGCAAAACTATTCAATAAATAGTACGTGTTACATTGTAGTTAATTTGGTGATACCAGATCACGGAAGATCAAATTAATAGTTCCTCGTAACTAAGTACAAATTCACAACCCAGATGAAAATGAACAATCCATCATGAAAGGTTGAAGTGTAAGGCTCAGATTGACTTGTCTTGACCAAGAGATTACACTAGTGCATTATGATGCGCTTAATAAGACCTACAAGAGGATAAATTCTTCGGTACTGAATATACAAGAATAAGACCTACAATGGATCGGGTGAAATTAATAACTACTACTTTGATTTAAGATGGGAAGAGAATCAACGCGATTCAATACCTTATATCTTGGACAATATTATTAGTTACATGACGATTGCTAAGATTTAATACGGAGAATCGTGTGCATGTAAGGCTTGCTTGATTTGTCCCCTTGGTGGGCTCAGAAGCTTTATCATACCAAATTTTGCAAGTGAAAATTTATTTCCGGTATGGATAATAATGTTGAGCTGTTTTTACTCCAAAGACAAAGATATTAATTAATATAAAGCTTGTTCAGTGGCTTAATTAATTAGTGAACTAGATAATCTTAAACGCGAAAAATAATAACCGGGAGCCATATTATTGTGAAGTTGTAATATGGGTTATGATGGATAGTTAAATATTAATTTTATAGTGGAATAAATTAATATTAATGGACTTGAATAATATTTGGTTTAATATTAAAGATTCAAAGCCCATTGGAGGTCCAATCTTAATCCTCCTAAAGACCCCTCAAATAGCCCGAATTAAAGTCCAGTTAATGAAAATGAGAAGAAAATATTATTGCCTATTTTTCCATGATAGTTTTCGAAAATTATGAGTAGGAGAGAGAAAAGATTTTCTTGATTTTCTTGGAAAGATTTTATGGAATAAGTATTCTTGAGATACAAGTTTATCCCATAAATTCAAGAAAGGTAAAAGATCTCATTCCTTCCCTACACATAATGAAATTTTCGAAAATAATGACTAATAAGAAGAAGAAAATTTTGTTGGGAGATATTAATTTGAGAAATAAAATATATTGGATATATTAAAGATTGTATCTTGAATAAGAAGCAAGGAAATTTCCCAAAGACCTAACTAGGTCAAATTTTCGTCCCCCCTAGTCCTATAAATAGGGGATGAATTTTTCATCCCCAATGAAATTCCATGTGTTGGAAAAATTAGAATCCACAAAGGTGGTGACAAATATTTTTATTTTTTTCCTTTATTAAAATCGTTCGTGAGAATCCTTCCACCGGATTACGTTCGTGGACGTGAGACATATTTGAGAAGGCACTTTGGGTTGATCCATCGTCTCAACGATTGTCTCTAAAAGAGGTATGTAATCTCGTAACTCCTAAATTCTGCATGCTTAGGATTTACGTGGATTTCGTGCACGCATGTTGCTTATTACTTGTTTAATTATTATGTTGAATTGATTTAGGATTAATTCATGTTAGTAATTAATTGAATAATTTAAATATGTATTTAAATACACCTCGAATAGATCCGGGCACCCCGTATTTCCCAGCAACTGGTATCAAAGCTTTGATTTCGAGCTCTGTCTTTTAAATTGTTATTTAAATTTTGTTAGCCATTAAATTGAAAATTGGATAGTAGAATTGCTAGATCTGTTTTGCTGGTATCCAATTATCACGGTATTTAATGTGTTTAATTATTTCATCATGTATGAATGATTTTTTTAATTAGGCTTCGTTGAATTTATTTTCTCGTGAGGAAATCCACGAGTAGATTAAGCTATTTGATTTGTTCAATGTAATAGACTAGTATAGATTTAAAGGTTTATTTATTTTATCTTTAAATAAATTGTAACGTCGAAGATGAAAAGCGGAGCGAGGAGTTAAATGGACCCAAACCGTCTGCAGGCGGCGTGCATCGCTATTCGCGTCAAAGGGAGGAGCCCTGTGGCGTCTGAGAATATTTGCCGGGGGTCGAGCCCTTAGCGCATAAAGCATAGGCGGGCAGAGCAAAGGGCGGAGTGCTTCGCTTAAGCAGCGTCCGGACATGCGTGAGGCGGGCCTTGATCTTGAGCAAAAAGCGGCGCGCAGCGAACACGTCTTGAGCCCTACCAAAGGCTGCCGAGTTTAGCCTGGCGGCGTCGTTGGCCGGCGTAGCCATACGGTTGTATTCTGCGGCGGGTCAAGTGCTGGCGTGCAACTTCGACCATGAAATTGGTCGATACACGTTCGAGTGAGAGAATTCAAGATAATGTTTCTTCAAAATCAAGACAAGGAAAATCAAACCATGACAGTTGGATAATTTGTGCCCAATATGTTTATTTTCTACTTTGCTTGATTTATTGTTGTATTTTCTTATTGTAGTTTTAACCTCCATGATTTATTTATTTGTGGATTCTTTTGGAGAATTTTCCCTAAGGGACGGCCAAAAGAAAGCTTTCACATGAATAAATTCTCAAAAGGATGATTGTGAATTATTATTAGCGGCAACGATGACCCTCCCAAGAGGCTCGTTCAAAACGAAGTAATAATTCTGTACTTAATCATGGTTATTACTTAGGTATAAAATTGATATACATATACTTCGCCGAAGTCCCTGTCAATTTTATATTGGTCAAGTGGGAGCCAACTATTAATTTTTTTAAAAAAATTTAAAGATTTGTAACTGTTCCTGTTTGTAACCTGCTTAAATGTGATTTAAATGATGACCCACCCACGTGGCTCATTTAAACTGTTTTGAGATGTTGGCTGATGCATGTTCATAATTTTTTGAGATTTCAATATGATACATGTGATCGAATTATATGATTTTCTTTGTGTTAATTCGGATATTGACACAAGATGTATGTTTATTTCAGTTTCAACATGTCACAACCTTTTAATCCACTGTTTAATATATTGAAAGACAATTTGCTTACTGGAGATAATTTTGCTGATTGGTATCGAAAACTTACTATTGTCCTCACCGCACAACATCAATTAGGTTCTTACTACACCCAAACCAGAAAAGCCAACTGTTGAGTCCAGCAAAACGAAAAAGAAAGAACATACTGACTGGGAGCGTTCCAAAGAAATGGCAAAGTGTACCATCTTGGCTTCTATGTCAGATGTGTTGCAACACCAAAACCAAAATGTTAAAACTGCTGCAGACATCATGGTCAATCTTAAAGCGATTTTCCAACATCAGAACCATGTGGCTCTCCAGATCACCATGAGAGATATGCTCTCCATGAAAATGGTGGAGGGAACGCCCGTTAGGGAGCACGTTCTCCAGATGATGGCTCACCTTAACAAACTTGAGGTACTTGGTCCTGAATATGATATCGAGACCCAGATCGATTTCATACTCCATTCCCTGCCCAAAAGCTTCGAACAGTTCAGGCTCAACTACCAAATGAACAATCAGAAGTTCACTTTGCGTGATCTGCTACGAGCTCTAGTCTCGGCGGAGGGAATATTGGGAGAGAGCAGCTAAGCCTTGGCGGAAATTGGTCCATCTTCTTCTAGGCCAAGAGGAGACAAGAAGATGAACAAGACCAAAAGCGAAAGCCAAACTAACTCAAGCATTACCAAGGACAAAGGAAAGGTGAAGAGAGATGGTGGAATAAAGAATCCGGCTAAGGGGAAATGTTTCAACTGCGGTGAAAAAGGACATTGGAGGTCAGCCTGTTCCAAACCCAAGCGGAATGAAAAGAAAGGTAATTCTACCGCACTAGTTGTCGAAACTTGTTTAGTAGCGTATGCTACCCATTCGTGGATAATGGATACGGGATCCGCTAATCATTTTTGTTTCACTTTACAGGGGTTCAAAAGGACCTGACAACTTAGTGGAAGTGAGATCCTCATCACGCTAGACGATGCTATGAGAGTGACAGCTGAAGTAGTGGGAGACGTGCACCTGTCTTTTGAAGACAAAAGTTTAATTTTAAGAGATGTTCTTTATGTTCCTGTTTTTTGAAAAAACCTTATTTCTGTTTCTAAACTATATGCTGATGGATATTCTGTTCGTTTTAATAAACATGTTACTATTTTTTGTAACAATGTGTTTATTTGTCATGGAACTTTACGGAACAATCTCTATGTTATTAACTGTGCACACCACTCACAAAATGCATCCTGTAACACATCTATCGTTTTGAGCACTAAAAGAAAACTTTCGACTGACGTGAACGAGACACTTCTTTGGCCTTACCATTTCTAAAAGTGGAAAGGGCGCAAGCCCAACTTGGGACACATGAGGATCTGGGGGTGTCCGGCATACGTGTTGAACAAGGATGCCGGTAAGTTGGATGCACGTTCGAAATTAAGACTGTTTATAGGATACCGCAAAGAAACTAAAGGATGCATGTTCTATGGTCCCGAAGAACAAAAGGCCATAATCAGTACGCACTTTAAATTTTTGGAGGAAGACTATATGAACGATAGAAAACCTAGAAGTGAGATTACCTTAGAAGAACTTAGAGGGCCAACTCCTTTGCCGACTGTACAAGTCGATATACCAAGCGTCATACCTACACAACCAGAACCTCATCGCAGTGGGAGGGTTGTTAGACAACCCGAGCGATTCTTGGGAATAGGAGAGTCTTCGGACTTAGTCTCCGGAGAAGAATTAGACCCATGGTCGTACAACGAGGTGATCCAAGACAAGGATGCAGATTCTTGGCAAACTGCAATAGAAGCCAAAATGGGTTCAATGGATCACAATAAAGTGTGGGAGCTAGTCGAACCACTTAATGGGGTGAAACCCAGTGGATGCAAGTGGGTGTACAAGAGGAAGAGGGGACCGGACGGGAAGGTTGAAACCTTTAAAGCAAGACTCGTGGCGAAAGGGTACACTCAGAAAGAAGGGATTGATTATGAGGAAACCTTTTCGCCCGTAACCATGCTCAAGTCCATCCGCATTCTCTTGTCGATTGCTGCACACCTAGATTTTGAGATCTGGCAAATGGATATCAAGACGGCTTTCCTTAACGGAAGTCTTGACGAGGAAATCTATATGCAACAACCCGAAGGCTTCATTGAAAAAGGCCAAGAGCATCTGGTTTGCAAGCTAAAGAAGTCCATTTATGGACTGAAGCAAGCATCTCGTGCTTAGAATCAATGTTTTCATCAGGTTATAAAATCCTACGATTTTGATCAAAATAATTTCGAAAGTTGTGTTTATAAAAAGCGTGACGGAACTGCCTTGGTATTCTTAGTACTATACGTAGATGATATTCTGCTCATCGGGAATGATGTAAAGGTGTTGTCGGATGTACGGGCATGGCTGTCAAAACAATTTGATATGAAGGACTTAGGAGAAGCTGGTCACGTCCTAGGGATCAAGATCACTTGAGATCGCAGGAAAAGAATGATCGGCCTCTCACAAGCTTCATACATATATACCGTTTTGAAGCGATTCAGCATGCAAGATTCTAAGAAAGGCTTTGTGCCTTTTAGACAAGGAATCCATCTATCCAAGGAGATGTGTCCCAAGACACAAAAGGAGATAGATGACATTAAGGGCATTCCTTATGCTTCGGCTGTAGCAAGCCTCATGTATGCAATGTTGTGCACAAGACCGAGAGCCCACAAGGCCAGCAAACACATAGAAAGAAAATACCATCTTATACGAGAAATCTTTAAGAGAGGAGACATAAAGGTGGCAAAGATTGCCTCAGAAGACAACCTAGCAGATCCATTCACAAAGGGTCTGCCTCAGAATACATTCGAGAGACATGTGGAAGGAATGGGTATCAAGAGCGTTGCCAATCTGCTTTGAGTATAAGTGGGAGAAATATTATTAGGTTCGTGTAGGTGACAATAGATGTCACATAGAACACGAGACGTGCTGTAGTATACTTAAAAACAGAATTTGAGTATAAGTGGGAGATTGTTGGGGTTATACTTAAAAGTATGCTTTTTACTTTGTATAACCAAACTGAATTTCTTATTTATTTACTGAAATAAATTATTTATCACTGTTGCATTAAATATGATTGAATGTTATATATATTTTTTGCAAACCTGTTCAATAAAGAGTACGTGTTACATTATAGTTAATTTGGTGATATTAGATCACGGAAAATCAAATTAATAGTTCCTTGTAACTAAGTACAAATTCACAACCCAGATGGAAATGAACAATCCATCATGAAAGGTTGAAGTGTAAGGCTCATATTGACTTGTCTTGACCAAGAGATTACACTAGTGCATTATGATGCACTGAATAGAACCTACAAGAGGATAAATTCTTCGGTACTGAATATACAAGAATTAGACATCAGTGGTTCGTTATTTCTTAATCTCCGTTCCTTAAATAGGATCATGTGAAATTAATAACTATTGCTTTGATTTATAATGGGAAGAGAATCAACGCGATTCGATACCTTATATCTTGGGCAATATTATTAGTTACATGACGATTGCTAAGATTTAATACGGAGAATAGTGTGCATGTACGACTTGCTTGATTTTCCCCCTTGGTGGGCTCAGAAGCTTTATCATACCAAATTTTGTAAGTGGAAATTTATTTCCGGTATGGATAATAATGTTGAGCTGTCTTTACTCCAAGGACAAAGATATTAATTAATATAAAAATTGTTCAGTGGCTTAATTAATTAGTGCACTAGATAATCTTAAACACGGAAAATAATAACCGGCAGCCATATTATTGTGAAGTCGTAATATGGGTTAAGATGGATAGTTCAATATTAATTTTATAGTGGAATAAATTAATATTAATGGGCTTAAATAATATTTGGCTTAATATTAAAGATTCATAGCCCATTGGATGTCCAATCTTAATTCTCCTAAAGACCCCTCAAATAACCCAAATTAAAGTCCAATTAATGAAAATGAGAAGAAAATATTATTGCCTATTTTTTCATGATAATTTTCAAAAATTATGAGTAGGAGAGAGAAAAGATTTTCGAAAGATTTTATGGAATAAGTATTCTTGAGATACAAGTTTATCCCATAAATTCAAGAAAGGTAAAAGATCTTAATCCTTCCCCACACATAATGAAATTTTCGAAAATAATGACTAATAATGAGAAGAAAATTTTGTTGGGAGATATTTTGGGAAATAGAATATATTGGATATATTCAAGATTGTATCTTGAGGAAGAAGCAAGGAAATTTCCCAAAGACCCAACTAGGTCAAATTTTCGTCCCCCTAGTCCTATAAATAGGGGATGAATTTTTCATCCCCAATGCAATTCCATGTGTTGGAAAAATTAGAAATCCACAAAGGTGGTGGGAAATATTTTTAGTTTTCTCCTTTATTAAAATCGTTCGTGAGAATCCTTCCACCGGATTACGTTCGTGGACGTGGTACATATTTGAAAAGGCACTTTGGGTTGATCCATCATCTCAACGGTTGTCTCTACAAGAGGTATGTAATCTCGTAACTCCTAGATTCCGCATGCTTACGATTTACGTGGATTTCGTGCACGCATGTTGCTTATTACTTGTTTAATTATTATGTTGAATTGATTTAGGATTAATTCATGTTAGTAATTAATTGAATAATTTAAATACACCTCGAATTGATCCGGGCACCCCGTACTTCCCAACAGCTTTTTGAGGTGAAACTTCTGATAATGTTGGTAAACATCCTTATGTTACTGAAGTTGATTCTGATGATGATGTTTCTGATTTATGTGATGAAAATGTTTCTGAACAATTTACTCTTATAACTAAGCAATTAAAATCATTTCTAAAAGGAAAGTTCAGAAGACCAAATGGTAATTTTCAATCAAAAGATAAGTTTAAGCAGAATGCATCTCCCTCTGATAAAAAGCTTTTTCCAAGTCAATCTTTCAGTTTCAATCAACCTAGACAATTTACTAAGGATAACAAGTTCAAATATGATCCTGAGTACAGGAAAAAGGTTAAATGTGATGCATGTTCAGGATATGGTCACTATGCTAAAGAATGTGCTAATACTATGCTTAGGAAAAAGATGAACTTTAATGCTACCTTAAGTGATGATTCTGATGATGAGACTTATGCTGGTAAATGTGAACTAAGTGTTATGTCTGCTAAAATAGTTTATGATGATACATTTGATGATGATCATGATGATTATTGGACTGAAGCAGATTCAGATGTTAACACAACATCTGAAACAACATTCAGAAAATATGATTCTGACATTAATTGTTTTGCTAGAACTATTCTCAGTGCTAAAACTTCAAAATCTGATGATTGTGACTCTGAATATCTGAAGTTTAAAACTGATTTAGAAACTCAAAAACAGGTGTTGAGTTCCTTATCTTTAGAAAAATTAGATTTGAAAGAGAATCTTGTAAAGCTTGAAGTTCTTTTAACTAGAAAAGATGTGGAAATTTCTGCTTTGAAAGATGAACTTAAAAGCGCTACTCTAAGTTTTAAAAAAATTTCTGCTAACACTACTGAATTGAATGATGCTTTAATGATTGGTAGATTTGTTAATGCTGGACTTGGTTTTAACAAAACTTTTAAGAATACTCCTATATCCTGTGAACCTATTTCTTTTGTAAAAGCTATAACTTTTTTGCCAAAACCTTTGAAAGGTAAACAAAAGAAATCTGATGGTTTGTTTAAAGAGTATGTATGTTTTTATTGTGCTGGAGTATCATATTCGTCCATACTGTTCTAAGTTAAGAAGAGACTTAAAAGCTGGAATTATTTTACCTGATAAAATTGAACACCCTATAAACATGTTAACAACACTAAAAAGTTGATTCATAAGAATATGTCATGTAATGTTGTGTATACATCCTTGAAAGCATGTGTTCCTAGATCTTGGTACTTTGATAGTGGTTGTTCTAGACACATGACTGGTCAAGTTAATCATTTGTCTAATTATACATCTTGTGATGGTGGTCATGTTACCTATGGTGGTGGTTCAAAAGGTGAAGTGGTTGGTAAAGGAACTTTGAATGTTCCTGGATTTCCAAAGTTGAAAAATGTGTTATATGTAAAAGGTTTACTTGCTAATCTGATTAGTATTAGTCAGTTATGTGATGATGATTTACATGTGAAATTTGACAAGAATTCATGATATGTGTTTGATAAGAATGATGAATGCTTAATGACTGGCAATAGATCTGCTGATAATTGCTATTTGATTGGTTCAAAGCATACTTGTAAAAGTGCTAAAGCAGATGATATTATTTTGTGGCATCAAAAACTTGGTCATGCTAATTACAGAAGTATACAGAAATTGCATAGACTAGGTGCTGTTGTTGGTTTACCTGATCTTAACTTTGTAAAAGGAAAAATCTGTGGACCATGCCAGAAAGGTAAGCAAGTAAGGACAACACATCAAATGTTGTCAGCATGTACAACAAACAGGTGTTGTGAGTTGATTCATATGAATCTAATGGGTCCTATGGAAACTGAAAGTTTAGGTGGAAAGATGTATTCCTATGTTCTTGTAGATGATTTTTCTAGATATACTTGGGTTATCTTTTTGAAAGAAAAATTTGATACCTTTTATGAGTTCAAAATTCTTTATGTTTAAAGATCAGTAGAATAAGGTCTGATCATGGAAGAGAATTTGAAAACAGTTTGTTTACTAATTTTTGTGAAAAGAAAGGTATTTTGCAAGAGTTTTCTTCACCTAAAACTCCTCAACAAAATGGGATTGCTGAAAGAAAGAATAGAACTTTGTAAGAAATGGCAAGAGTTATGCTAACCTCAAATAGTCTGTCTAAGAAATTCTGGGTTGAAGCTTTGAATACTGCTTGTCACATTGTGAATAGAGTCTATATTCGTTCTGGTAGTAATTGTACTCTTTATGAGATTCTGAATAACAAGAAACCAAACTTGAAATACTTTCATGTTTTTGGTTGTGTTTGTTACATTTTGAATGATAGAGATCAGTTGCACAAGTTTGATTCTAGGAGTGATAAAGGATTTTTCTTAGGATATTCTAAGAATAGCAAGGCATATAGAATCTATAACTTGAGAACTGATACAATGCAAGAATCTGTTAATGTGGTATTTGATGAACTTGCAAGTCTTGCAAGTAAAAGTGCTGGAGATAATATATCAGATTTGATAGAAGTATCCAGAAATACTGATGACACTAAAGATAGTAAGAATGTTGATCAGAATGTTCCTTCAACATCTGATGCAACATTACCCAAAAATTCAAATACTGGAAATTTGTCACAAGATTCACATTATCCAAAACATTTGGTTCCCTCAATAAAGATAATGAAAAATCATCCATCAGATCAGATCATTGGAGAAGCTACCACTGGTGCACAAACTAGAAGAAGGATGGGTATTCACATCAATAACCTTGTAAGATCAGTTTGCATGTCATCCATATGCAATCAGGTAACTTTTGAGTGTTATCATTCTGAAATTGAGCCTAAAAATGTGAAAAGGCTCTTGATGATGAAAACTGGATAAATGCTATGCATGAAGAGCTTAAATCAGTTTGAAAGAAATGATGTTTGGACACTTGTACCTAGCCTACTTCTGTTATTAATGTCATAGGAACAAAGTGAATTTTCAAGAATAAAAATGATGAATCTGGTAATATTGTGAGAAATAAGGCTAGATTGGTTGCTCAAGGTTATACTCAGATTGAAGGAATAAACTTTGATGAAACATTTGCTCCTGTTGCTAGAATTGAATCTATTAGATTACTTCTTGCTATTGCATGTTTCATTAACATTAACTTGCATCAAATGGATATTAAAGCTGCTTTCTTAAATGGTTATGTTGAACAACATAAAGGTTTTGAAAATCTGGAATTTCCTGATCATGTTTACAATTTAAAGAAAGCTTTGTATGGTTTAAAACAAGCACCAAGAGCTTGGTATGGTAGACTTACTGATTTCTTACTTGAGTTTGGATTTTTGAGAGGTGAAGCTGATAGAACCCTGTCCATTAAAAATTCTAAGAAGGATATCATGGTTGCTCAAATATATGTTGATGATATTGTATTTGGTTCAAGTTGCAATGATATGCTTGAGAGTTTTGTTAAAGAAATGACATGTACTTTTGAAATGTCCATGGTTGGAGAACTAAATTTCTTCTTAGGTCTTCAAATCAAACAAATGAAAGATGGTATTTTCTTTTCTCAAAATAAATATGCTAAGAATTTGGTGAAAAGGTTTGGTCTTGAAAATGCTAATACTATGAAAACCCCTATGCGTTCAACTCAAAAGTTGAGTAAAGACTTGATTGAAAAATATGTTGATCCTGCTTTGTATAGATTAATGATTGGTAGTCTTTCGTACTTAACTTCTAGTAGGCCTGATATTATGTATGGTGTCTGTCTTTGTGCTAGATATCAAGCTAATCCTAATAAATCACATCTTAATTCTGTAAAAAGAATTATAAGATATGTGGCTGGAACATATTATTTAGTTATTTGGTACTCAAAGGATACTAATTGCTCTTTAGTTGGCTATAGTGATGCAGATTGGGCAGGTGATTGTGACGATAGAAAAAGTACTAGTGGAGGATGTTTCTACATAGGAAACAACATTATCTTCTGGCATAGTAAGATACAGAACTGTGTTTCACAACCAACAGTTGAGTCTGAATATGTTGTTGCTGGAAGTTGCTGCACTCAACTACTATGGCTTAAAAAGATATTTGATGATTATAGGTTGGAAAGTGGTATTTTGACTGTTTATTGTGATAATACTAGTGCTTTCAATATTTCCAAGAATCCTGTGCAACATTCTTTGACTAAGCATATAAGTATAAGACATCACTTTATAAGAGATCTTGTAGAGAAAGACGTTGTGAAGTTAGAGTATATTTCTACTGAAAAACAACTTGCTGATATTTTCACAAAAGCCCTTGATAATGAGAGGTTTTCTTCACTTAGAAATCTCTTGGTCTTTGCTATATGTGAAAATAAACACTAAATGTTGTGACAAATGTTTCCAACATTTGAAGCAACATTATGGTTCTGATAATGAGTTTATCTGCTGATTTACTTATTTTTGAACTTTAAATGATAGTGTTATGATCTTATTGTTGAATCATGGTTTAGATACAGAGTCCTGGGCATATATCTCTTAAATGCATTTAAAAAATATACACAATATAGATGTGTAATCACTGAGTAACTATGGGACACGGAGCTCGCTACTACGATGTTCTCTTTAAAAAAGGTGATTAATTATACATCAATGTTTGTTCATAATCTGCTGAGTAATTATGGGGCACGGAGCTCGCAACTACGATGTTCTCTCTTGAAATGGTGGATCAATATGAACTTGTGTAATAAAAAATCAAATATGCAACACTTGATGATAAAAATCATGCAAAATTGAGTGTTGAGATATATGTGTGCCGACATTTTGTGAAACCTTAGTGATTTGAACTTTATCTATCATACATGATTCATTTAATGTTCTGGGTAAGTTGATTTTGCGGTTTGAACATGTTATTTGAATTGATATGCGGTTATTTAATTTTGAATATGGTTTCCTGGTTTTGAAAATGTTTTTTGTGGCTCTTACACAACACACAATCACAAATTGCCTTAGTGGGTGGTTACTTTGTCCCACTCTTGGTCGGTTTCTTGGTGGTTTTGTGTAATAACCTCCAGTCTTTCTTCTTTACTTAAGTTCAATTTGTTTGTGATGTTTATTACTGAAAGCTGAAAACATTGTTGTTGCGCATAGGATTCAAGGTTTGTTTTGATTTACACTTGTGTTATTTCATTATTTTCTGTCATTTACTTCTTTTCCCTCCTATTTTCCTCATAACATTATTTTAAATTCTGGATGTATTATTTTGATTAGACAGAAAGGCGGTATGGCTGATAAACAAAACCCTTCGGCTCCTTCTCCTGTTCATTCACACTCTCACACGAACTCGTCTAAAAAAAACCCTCATTCGCACCCTTCTTCTCCGTCGATTTCAAACCCGTTGAACTTGCTCGCAGAAATGGCCACTCAAAATTCTAATTATTACTCCACAAATGCTGGTGGATCATCGTCTTCATCCGTTCCTAAACCTCCCGCACTACATATTCCTGAATCTTCTCCAAAATCTCTTGTTGATCTTCTTGTTAAACAAGCTGTCGAACGAAACTCATTGGGTTTGCCCGACATCTATATTGGTTCCAGATTGATCAATGTGTCTGATTATGTTGATCTCTCTGCAAAACCCTTAGCCACTGAAAATCCTGATGAACCTTCTCCAAAACCCGCTGAAAACCATACCCAAACAGCCGATGTGGATATGGAAGCTGCTGACTCCCTGATTCAGAAGAAATGGGGGAGAAATTGAAAAACATCCGCTTGAGAACAAAGCAATGTGCTCCCAAGAGAGGAACTGGTAAATGGGGAAAACGGAGAGTGTGACAGAGAAACCTTGGTAAAAAGGTGGACTATACTGGGAAACGTCCTAAGAGGATTGATGGTGGTGCTGATGATCCTATCACTGTAGAAGACTCAGATGAAGAGATGGAGATTCTACAAGTCCCTGTTGTAGAACGAGGACTCTGATGATGCACTCACTATGGAGGAGTTGATGGCCAAAAAGGAGAGAAGAACAAAAAGGAGAAATGATCCTCCTGCTCATGCCGCTAAAGATGTTGTAGAATCATCTGATTCTAAACAGGAAGTTGATCCTCAAGCTGAGGATTCTGAGCAAGAAATGGATCCTGAAGAAGAGGAACCTGAGGAAGATGTCCCTGAAGAAGAAGAAGAGCCAGAACATTCTGTTGATGAAGCTGCTCATGAATCAAATGGTTTGTTTGATTCTGATGAGGTAATGATGTCTGACTCGAACCCTAATGATAAGGTTGAGCATGATAGAAAGTCTGTTGTTGTTAAATCCATGCTTAAGAGGTTATTGTTGATGAGGGAATAATAAAAATGCCTGATTTTGAAGCTCAAAATCTGATAGGTTTTCATGATAGTAGATCTCTGTTGCATGCTTTACAATATGCAAAACCTTATCATGTTGCTTGGGTTGCTGAATTTTATGCTAATTTGAAGAAGAGTTGTGGGAATAGACTGTCTTCAAATTTTGGAAAAGTAAGGTTTAGATACAATGTTGTTACCATTACCCCTAGGATTATAAACATATTTTTGAAGACTAGACAAATGGAGGATGATACTGGAGAATTGGACATAGGGGAAGTGATATCTGTCATCACTGGTGGTAGACATTCTGTATGGACTTTACAATTTTTTGCTGTAAAACTGACATCTTTATACTCTGTGATGCATAAGCTGCTAGTCTCAAATTGGTTGCCTTTCAAGAATTCTACCGTGTTAACCAAGGAACAGGCATTCTTGGTGTACAAGATTGTACACCTGAATAAGTTTAACATGGGTCAAATCATATTTGACAACATTGTGTCCTATGTTGGTAAACACTCTGACGGAACAATTCTGCCTTATCCAAGCTTAATCTATCAACTCTTGGATAGACTGGAGTTTGAGAGACCTAGAGGTGAGAGGATCAGTGGTTATATGCCAAGTTTTGGAATCTCACATGTGCTGAGGTCTGGAAACCGCACAGTTGATCTAACCTTGGAAGATCCTGCACAGCAGATAGAGAATGTTGCCCATTCTGTTGGCAACATTTCTTAAAACATCACAAGACAAGATGGTATCCCCTCTGTAACTTTTTCTAATTCTTTCATTACTGATCAAATTCAATCCATCCAGCACAGTATAGATGCTCTGCTTAAATAACAAACCTTCTGGAGAAGCTTGCTTTCTACTCCAACAGGGGGATGATCACCTGATGATGGTGACAATGATGGTGGTGATGATGGAGTTGGTCCATCTGGCCATGCATGTGAGAAGGATAATGAACCAGATGCTGCTGAGGATGATGATGGTGCTGCTGCACAAGATGATCAGAATGCTGCTGATAACAGAGAGGTTGATGATGTTGTTCAAGATGTTGTGAAGGAAGCTGTAAATGAAGCTACTGAAGATGTACTCAATGCTGCTGCTGAACAGACAGTTCCTGATGACTCTGAACCAGTTGCAGATGGTGATGCTACTGATGATAGCACTGATGAAGACTTGAAAAAGACTCCAGACAGGGAGAGTATGTCTCCTGAGAGTATTGTTGTGCTTGATCAGTTGTATGGTCTTGACAATTGGTGAACAGATTCAAGAGAGGGGGAGTTTTTGATGCATGGGGGAGCATTTGCAGATTATGGAGATGCAGTCATTCTAATGGCCTAGTCCTTCCCTATACTTCACTATAAAATTTCCTTTCTGAGTTGTAACCTTTTATCTGCTCTTTACTTTATAAACTCTGTTAATGGACAACTAGATGATAGGTTTATGTTTCTGTCATTTACTCTATGTTGGATACTTTGTTGGCCTAAGTACACTGCTGATGTACTTAGTGTTTGTGTTTGTTTTCTATTTTTAAAATTATGATTTGGTTGAATAGTAGTTGTTCTCTGAATGACTATTATTTGTTTCTTTCCTGACACAAGTTCGGATATTGTTTTTAACATTAGGTGACATTGGGGGAGTTTGTTGATGTTGCACCAGAATTTTGTTCCAGATGATGGACAACATTCGGCACAACATCATAAATTTGCCCTTTCTCCTAACACTGACTGCGTTTTATTAGATGTGTTTTTCTATGTTTCCTACATTGCATGTTGAAGACAATTTCAAATATTGTCAAGCGGTTGCACTGTGGTAGAATGAGAATAGAAAGATCTGGGTGGTTACACCAAGATCATAGAGATAATGGAGGAGAAGTTCAAGGCTATCCAAGTCTAGTGAATAGGACAATGCAGTTGATCTTAAAGCCTATAAATAGACTGCATTGGTCGACATTCAAGTTTGAGTTAAAGTGAAATACCATTTTCTCTACTCCAAACTTAAGAGAGTAGCATCCGAGACACAACCGTGAGTAGAGTGTGAGGGTCGATGCTATGTTTATTTGTACTGGTTAAGTGTATTCCAATATCTCCCATCAGTATTGATTTTGTCTTATTAGATCAAGTTTTAGGGTGAATAAGATCACTAGTTACTTGATTGAATAGATTGATTTTTGGTGTGTGATTTTTCAATACACCTTTTAGGATCTTGTAAGAGGTTCGTGTATATCTCACTACTTGTTATAGTGATGTTTTTAACCATGAGATTCGTATAGTCTGATTATAAACTATACACAATTTTAGAAATCTTTTGCACTACGTTTTTATACTTCCGCTCTCATATGTTGTTTTACATGTTGCATAACATTTTCAACAACGCTCTGAAAATACACGCACACGCACTCTCAACTACTAATACTATATAGATAGGGGAAACATAAAAATCGCCATCGTCGATCACCTGAGCGTAGAGAAGGTCGTAAGAGGCCGATTTTAAGTATTTTTAGTAATGGATGCGAAATGAGACACTCACGATGGCTTTCTACTCAGGTTTCTCTCACTGAAGGATTAGTAGAAACAGGGGATGGATTTTTCATATCTGCAGAACTGGAAAATTGGTTTTAGCTGATGAAATCATCGAATAACATGAACAAAGGAATTGAGAGGTTTACGTCACTACTCAACGACGTCTGTCATGAAAAATCTTCCATGATATACTTCTTCTCCTTCGTAATACCATTAGGTGTCAGGCGTACGTCTCTAATATAACCGTCCGATGCGCATGAGAAACAAGGGACCAGATTCTTGTTCATTTATTCTAACTGTGGGCCGTCCATGGCTAAGCCCAACGAATTAATTAACTCCGGCCCGCTACATATAACTACGCGGCCCAACAACTATGCTGCTTAATTAATTAACTTGGGTAAATTCGTGAAATGGAAAACACAACAATATTGCATTTTACATTTATATGCACTTAACATCTCAAAATTACGTCTTAATTTATTACTTTATATACACAAAAAATATTTTATCATCTCATCTACTTTAATAATAACATAGAAAGGTATACAACATCTTCAACTAAAAATCATTTTATTCCCTCAAATATGTCACGACCACCCTTATTTAACCCAACATGATACGAATATAACTATAATTTAGCCTGTATACTTGCTATAATTTTTTTTCCCGAACATTATGACATCAACATCATTTCACACCCAACATAACTTGTTCGCATTCATATATATGTTGGAATTTAGAGGCACGTAAACATATAACACATGCGCAGCGGAAATAAACAGTACTCCAACAACGAACAATTAATTGCCTAATTAAATACGAGTAAACGTAAACAGAATTCTTACAGCAATTCATACACGAATTCCTCAAATATGGTATCCACGTAACAGTCCTTTACTAATTTGCACAGATTTGCCAGCGTTGAATCCCCGAGATGAATTTGCTAGGAAAATTCTAACTTAGAGATTTTATGGAGAAAATATGAACTCACACATTATGAATTCCCAAGAGCTCATATATATAGGAGAGACTTAGCTTAAATCTTAAGCTAACCTTTATTTGGAAAATTCCTAATAAAATAAATGTCTTAGATTTATTTCCCACATATAAATCTCTACGAATTTAATTTCATGTATATGAAATCTCTACGGATTTGATTCCATGTATATCAAATCCTATATAATAATATTCCATATATTATTATTGGAAATTCTATTTAATTAAATCTAATTTAATTAAATAGTAATAATAATTAATTCTAAATTAATCCATTATTAAATAATTCTCCATAAATTAAATATTAAATCCAATTTAACATTTAATCAACCAACTATAATTAGTAAACAACCATTACTTGTTGTGTGACACATAGGCCCTCATATATTGAGTGATTAGTCAAATTAACGGTCTTAATTGAACCCTAGATAATAAATCAGACATTCTCAATATATGAGGTACATTGCGAGAAACGTGCAACTACCTGTAACTAAAACATGGGCTATTACGATTCCTCCTTTCATTCACGAATACTCGAATACTCGATTAAGTATTGAACATGATGAAGTGTCTATTCAAATAACTTAATCATATTATCTCTAATCACTAACTGATCATGTATGTCACACTTAGCCACAAAGTATAAGTTGACGTGCATCGGCCGATGACTTAGATCCAATTATGATGAGAAGATGAGTATTCTCTCTAAATCCACATTGAGGAATGAATTCTATTCTTGACTCAACTACCACGCACAAGCACTTCGTGATGAACCCAATCCAAGCCATATCTACCAATAGACGGGTGCAAGCGTCGGTCATGGTCAAAGTTCATCACTCTACACATGTCGTGCGTATTGACCTCGAGTCAAAGGAGTATCGCATCGCTCCCAGTAACCGAGACACCCGTAGACACATATTGTGGACTTACATCAAACGGTTTCTCGGATGGGTATACCAATACCCTCTAAGGTATTTGTGCATCCATCACGAGATACCTAGTATTTCATAGTAAGTGGGATCTTACTACACTCTCTAAGAGTATGATGCAGATTCGCACACCAATCTCCATTGCATCATCAATATCCCATTCTTGATGATCCTTGATTGAGGCTATTTGAGAATCATGCTTAAGTCATCTGAGTTCTCACAACCTCAATGAATAAATGCAAACAATCAAACATAATATTCAAACAAGTGTATTGCCATACATTAATATTAAATGAACTATAATATTAAATTGAATTGAATATCATCGAGTATTATGTTCATACAATAGATTGTGTTGGGAAATTTATAGTTTTGATAAAAGTTCCAGAAACACATGTAATAAGACCAGTCAGACCTGTTAGCTGACTGATGTTTATATTACTGATTATAGAATACCAGTTGATAATTACTGTATAGAACAACTGATGTAATAGATAGGTCACATATTGAGGGGGAACCTCAATATGTATAAGTCAGATCTGAAAATCCAAAGAACAGTTGATATCCGGCGGGCGGAATCTTAGAGAAGCGAAGATCGGATCGATCCGATCTAGTCGATATCTCAAACCAAGTCATAAAGCTCAAACTCGAATACTTGAAGATCGGATGACTTCCGGAAGATCGGACCGGAAGACCTACATCGGAAGTCCGCTAGTTGAAGCTAAGTCAACCGCACGAAGACTCCATCAGTGGTGATCGATTCGGTGATCGACGTCATTTCACCGTGAAAACTGATGTTTCACCTAATCATCGAATATGATCGGACAAGAAGAATGTCAACATTAGTTGGAAGAACAACTTTGAAAAGTCGTGTTCAACCAATAAGAACAAGACACGTATGATCGGAGCCGACAAGTAAGGGATTCAATGTTTTGCTCTCTAACGGCTATAAAATACAAGTTCACGCTTTTGCCATGCCGTTCAAGCACGCCACATCAATCCCGCAAACTCTAATAATATACCGAAATTCAAATTGCTCTCCAACGGCTCTTTGATTTCAAGGTCTATAAATATGGGATCACACTTGAGAGTGAAGACACTAAACACCGAACAATCAAAAAGCTCAAGCAATTATCGATTTCCGCACGAAGAACACGATCAAGAAGATTATTTTATTAAGTGTTCATCCCATAAGTTCTTAGCATAAAAATCTTTTCATCTAGCCGATGATAGGGCAACCTTAAACACTAGAAAAGATTTCATAGTTGGAACCAAAACAATCTTATCCAAAACCAAGTTAGGTTAAGTTGTTTAGCAAGATTTCAGGCATCAGGGTTTCTAGTTACGATTTCGGGATCGGTTGAGTGAGAACTCCTTAAATATTCGGTCGATTGTCTTTGTGTTGAACTAACACATAAAACTAAGTTCGTTGGTTAAGTTGGTGCCCCCTTGTGATAGGGAAGAGTGGACGAGGACCGGTTTGTCCCAACCACTATAAATCTTGTGTGCCTTACCGCTTTGATTAACTGTCTACACATTTGCACACAACCTTTAAAAGTCGTATACATATTCTAAGTTGAGATCACCACTACACCAAGCTTCGATTCCCATCAAGCTGACACTTCAATCAACCGTTAAAACACTAACTTTGGAACTGATTTATAAAACTGGTTTTTCACGGGTAAAACTTAAGCTTCCGCGACACATCAGTTAAACCGATAGTTATAACTAATCTGCCTTCAAAGCATTAGTAAGTTGGTTATCAAACCAAACCGATTCACTCGCTTCGATCGAGGCTAATCGCCCTCACACCGATTCTGCACAAAAAAGTTTTCGTAAGTCTATTCACCCTCCCTCTAGACTTGCGCCCTCACTAAACCCGTTCGGGACTACAAGTGGTATCGAGCGGTTGGTTCTCTGAGACCTAATCGACTTTGTGTCTCATCGATTCTTGAGGAAGAATCTTTGTGGTCGATCGAATCGATCTTGAAAAACCTTCTTAAAAACTCATTCATTTTCCAAAAACACTCAAAGATGGATAACACCTCGGTATGTATCATGATCTGGCGAAGTTCTCAATCGATGAGTATGCAGATTGGGCCATATATATGTCCAACCATCTAGGTTCGATCAATGGCGAGAATGATGGAAGTCATCGAAGAGGACCCATCATCATATATTACGACAACCTTGCGGTTGGAGGAGATCGAGACTTTGCCGGGAAGTCTTTATGCGAAAAAGCCCAAAATTTTGATGGATGGAGAGGAAAGGAAAAGCGCATACTCTAGATACTATCGCAAAGGCATATTATCATGAAAACAATGGATAAGGTCACTAAGGAAAAGATTAAGTATCTCAAATCTGAAGCAATGTGGGATACTCGGTTGAAATATGCGAGGGAAATGACCGGATAAAAAGACCGTCTGCAGGTTTAACGGTAAAGTTCAAAAATTGAAGATGATCAATCTAAAACCAACCATCAACGAACTCGATGGAAGGATTACTATGTCAATAAACAAGCTTCGAGAACTTGGTAGAGATGTCCGATAAAGATATCAACTACAAAATTTTAAGATCTCTCACCAAGAAATGGGACATGAAGGTCACAGTAATCAATGATTGCTAAGACATTTCAAAAATGAAGCCAAGTAGCTTGTTCTTGAGCCTTAAAGCTCACGAGTTCGATTTAATTGAGAGAGGACAAGATGAATGAAGATGAGGTGCCGCCGAAGCTTCAACTTCCAAATCGCTTGCTTTTAAGGCAACCAAAGAAATAGATTGAAGACCAATGAGCCCATTGGAAACATCATAAGTCAGCGAGAATAGATCGCTCTTTTACCAGAAACTAGAGAAATCAAATACTCAACTGGGTAAGTATCAAGATTCTATAAAGATTATCAACATACCGAGGAAGAGATAGGAGATCGGACAACAGATCTCCGAAGAAACCAGATCGATGATCGAAGAGATCACGAGATGAAAGGAAAAGAGATAATCTAAATGATGAAAGAAGAGATAACCAATCGCATGTAAGAAGCTCGACTACTATCGTAAAGGAAAATCACCGATAGATCATACAAACGGAGTGATTCACCGGAAGAAAAGGTTAGTGGATCAAGGAGCGTGTTTCAATTGTGAGAAGCCAGTCACTACTGGTTTGACGCCTGCACTGACGCCAAGAGAAAGGAAGAAAAGAGGAATGTAAGAGAACAACAGGTGACAGGAAGAAAAAGCCATGGTTATTCGACACGTCAGAATCGGGCGATTCAGATCACCCTCCGAGGACTCTGGATACTCCTCTGTAGATGATTTCTGTCTCGATCGCAAGGTTGTTGACTTCTATGGAAATGAAGATCCGATATTCTCTTCGGATGATGATGAGATCTGCTGATGGCCAAGGAGGACCAATCTGAGGTAACCTCCAAACTCGCTTTGTTCGCTTTACACCGCTTATCATTAGCTTTTCTTTGGGGAGATTGACGCAACTCTACTCCGAAAGCAATTGCTTGAGGATCTCTCCAACGCAAGAGACACTTATGCTATAGTGGAAATTTGAAAATGATAAAGTCGAGGACCGAAATAATACTTGCTAAAGAAAATGATCTCAAGAAAAGCCCTCGAACTTAGATTAAAAACCGCTTTCGGCAACCGAGGAATTTAAAATTCTCGAAGTTAAAGCTTCGATCAGAGAAGCAGAGATCAAAGATCACCGCAATTAACAAACAACAAGTCGATGACTTCAAAAATCCTGCAAGCAAAATTCGATGAAATTTGTTCCAAAAGCATGAAAGTCTAAAATCATCCGAGGATAATCTGCGTAAGAAAATAGAGGTTTTTACAAAATCATCTAAAACCGTTCAAGACATGAACGCTTTATTTTTGAACAACGATTAACAAGAAGGACTTGGGTATGAGAACCCTTCCACATCCTCAAAAGCCCCGGTGATTCATCTCAAAAAGGTGTAATCGAGACGAGTTTTCGACAAAGATACACCAAAAGCCAAACATGTATCTAATAAGGAAAAAAAAGACCGGTTGAAAGGTGTAAAGGGGGTGCCTAACCGGGGGAACGAAATGGACCCCAACTAGTAAAGCATCACCGAGGAATCAACAGAAGAACCCGGTTCTTTTGAAGAGACCTCAACTCGATCAACAGATCGAGAATCGAAAAAGACAACTTTGAAAAAGGAAGTCCAATCTCGAGACCCAATCAAGGTCGACTACCTAATAAGCATGCTTCGTAAAACCGCAAAAAACCACCTATCAGAAAAAGATATGAATCTTTTGATGGTAGCAAATGCATTACTACCCCTATAATCGTAAATCTAGGGTCTGCGCACTGTAACCACAATGGATGAAAAGAAGACAAATGTGAAAAAGATAAATCCCAAGTCTTCTAAGTCACCCAAGTTCACACTAATAATCATACTAATCGAAAAGCATATAAAGAGGCGTATGATTATGTTGATAGGTATGGGAGACGTCGGGGCCTTCGATCTGGCGATCACAATAGAAGTGCTCTGTTTGTATGGATCCCCAAAACTAATCCTAACCCCTCGGGACCCAATCCAAAAAGGGGTACCTAAAGCCCTGATTTGGTTGCGGGATCGCGTGGGTCCGCCAACAAAGGAGGTGCAAAGCAACTATCCGGTACATCGATAGTGGATGCTCAAGGCACATGATTTGGAAGCAAACATCTCCTCGGCTCTTACATAGAACGAAAGGCCCGCGTGTACTCTTCGGTGATGATAACTTTGGTTATACCAAAGGATTAAGAACCTTAGAGAATGATGATGTACAAATGCTTTGGAGTCTCAGATGTCGAAGGTCCGAAGCACAACCTATTATCGGTTTCACAATTCTGCGACAACGGATTCGGTGTTGAGTTCTCGGCCGACCAATGCACTATCAAGAATCGAGCCACTCAGCAGATTTTGCTAATCGCTCAAGAAAAAGGGCGATCTACACGGTGATTGGAGCAGGTTGCCCCAAGAAATGCATGCCTGATTGTCAAGAGTTCCAAAAGTAGCGATTGCTCTGGCACAAAAGAATGAGCCATCCCGAACTTTAAAACTCTTAATAAGATAGCAAGGATGTCTCTAGTGGAAGGACTTGAATGAAGTATTTTCAAAGGATCGGACATGTCTTTGCATGTCGGAAGGAAAACAGTCAAAAGCTTCATTCAAGGGAATTCCCGGACCGCATCCAAATAGAGTACTACTAATTTGCTTCATATGGATCTATTTGGACCCGTTTACCCGGTCGATCTCAACGACGCAAATATACTCTCGTAATCGTGGATGACTATTCCAAGTTTACGGGTTATATTCTTACATAAGAAGAATGAGGCGACAAACGAAGATACCGCATTGCTAAAGAGATTACAAAATGAGAAGGGTGTTAGTGTAGTAAAAATCAGATCAGATAAAGGTACAAAATTTCTGAACTCTTTTATTACTGATTTTTGCTCTAAGTTTGGTATACAGCATGAAACATCAGCTGCAAGGACGCCACAACAGAATGGAGTAGCGAGCGGAGGAGCAGAACTCTCAAAGAAGCCGCCGCCGCGATGTTATTTGAACATGCAATACCAAGCCTTTTTTCGCGAAATAATCAACATCGCATGCCATACCGTAAGCAGATGTCTTCGACTAAGGCTCACTACAAAACACCCTATGAACTGTGGAAGGACAGAAAACCTCGTGTCTCTTACTTCCATGTTTTTGGGTGTAAGTGTTACATACACAACAATGGGAAGAGTCAGTTGAAGACTTTTGAGGCCAAGTCGGATGAGGTATATTC
This sequence comes from Stenogyne calaminthoides, assembly GCA_037126765.1. Lineage (NCBI taxonomy): Eukaryota > Viridiplantae > Streptophyta > Magnoliopsida > Lamiales > Lamiaceae > Stenogyne > Stenogyne calaminthoides. Next base: position 15,570,305 of record JBBCBC010000013.1, on the reverse strand, counting down.
TTAGGATATTCCTCATCTAGCAAAACTTTCGGGGTTTACAATGACGAACCCTACTTGTGGAAGAAACACCCCATGTAGTCTTTGATGAAGCATCTTCTAACAAGAGAAATCGCTTCTCGAGAACAAGATGTACCGATCAACATGTACCGATGCTCGGTAAAATGGATCGACTAATGATCAAGAAAAAAGAATCGAAACCGTAATAAAGATACATTCCAGATCTAGGTGATTCACGGATCATTCAGATCCTAAGGTACGTGGCGTTCGGTGAAAGAAGCCGTCATACCGAGCGGTATCAATCGAACCATCCGGTTCGGGGGAACACTGAAGTTTTACGAGCGGACATCAACACATGATGAGTCCAACATCACCGAGACATGTTCTTATCAAGTGGATCATAATTACGCACCACTCGATCACTAGTAATGAACCTTTATCGAAAATGGATGATGTTCTCCAAACCGGCATAAATCGAGCGCGAAGGACTGGATAACCGGTCATCGGTGATCGATCGATCATGGAGACCCATTCGATAAAGTTAAAACTAGACATCAGTTGGTGAAAGTGCCATGTATTCTTTGTTATTTGTCTATGAAGGAACCAACAACAATAGAGGAAGCTCTACTAAGACTTGAAATTTGGATTCTAGCCATGCAGAAGAGCCGAAAACGATTTACAGAAATCAAGTTTGGGAACCGCAGATGCGGACCAAATCATCAAGGCGTAATTGGCACGAAGTGGGTTTTCAAGAACAAGAGAGATGAGAAAAATGTCATCACGGAAATAAGGCAAGACTTGTTAAGGGGGTATTCACAATCGAAGGAATTGATTATGGCGAGACCTTTTGCACTACCGCCGCTAAAGCCATTCATTTGTTTACGGCATATGCTTCCTACAGAGGGTTCATGTGTATCGATGGACGTAAAGAGTGCATTTTAAACGGGGTACTAGCAGAGGAAGTTTATGTCGAACAACCTCCGTGCCTAAAAAAGAACAACCAAGTGTACAGATTTCATTTAAAAGCTCTTTATGGTTGAAAACAAGCTCCTCGAGCTTGGTATGATACACTCCGAGTTCTTGATCGACAATGGGTTCACTAAAGGAACAAATGGATAGAACCTTATTCGGAATAGAAGATGGAGAAGATATTCGATGGTTCAGATCTACGTGGGCGACATCATCTTGGATCACCTAACAAGAGTACATGTGAAAGATTCAAAAAACCGATGCAAGGAAGTTCGAGATGTCCATGATGGGACGGATGAATTACTGGTCTCCGGGTGAAGCAAAGCGCGGATGAATATTCATGTCGCTGGCGAAGTACACTAGGAATTTATTGGCTAAGTTTGGAGTTCAAAATTGCAAGGAAGCCAAAATTCTATGATATTTGGATTCAAGATGGATCGGATGAGGATGGTCGAGAAAACAAATCGAGAAAGAATATAGGCTCTCATTGGATCTCTATCATGCACTGAACGCAAGGGACGAGGATATCACCTTTTGCAAAGGGGTGTATGTGCCGATTCGAGGCAAATCCAATGCAAAGCCACCTAGAAGCGACTAAGTGGATTCTTAAGTATCCGAAGGGGACAATAAACATTGGTTTATTTTACCCATCGATGATAATCTAGAGCTTAGTGGGTATTACGATTCGATTATGGAGGTTGCAAGATTGACCCGAAAAGTCAACATCGGGAACATGTCGGTTCTTAGGAAGTAAATGAACCGATCTCGTGGTTTTCAAAAGAAGGAGACATGGATTGGGCATACATCTACCGGGAAAGCGAATATATGGTCTGAAGGAATTTGTTCCTAACCGCTTTCCGGCTTAGTCGCGGTGAGGATTATAACATCATAGCTAAGAATGTACCTATATTCGTGCGATAATAGTGCTATTGCAATCACTTTCGAATCTGTTTTCTACATACAAGATGCAAGCATGTGGATGTCGACACCATTTTATAAGAGATCATGTTGAAAAGAAGAATATCGAATGGAAAAAGATTCACACCGATTTCTGAAAGTCGATATTCTAAACCAAGCCACTAAGGCCGAGATTAGATTGAGAGAGAATTGTGTAATGAGCTAGGGCTTCGGATCTTGGAGAAAAAGCACCTAAAATGATTGATGGATTGTTCTCGAACCGGTGGTTAAGAGACTAACCAAAGTTGAAAGGAATCGATTGAGTTTGGTATCTCAACCGATCGGAAGATCGATCAAGGAATTGATGTGAGAAATCGATCGATTCTGAGTTATCGAGGTTAAAGGAATCGATCGATTTAAGGATTATCGATTAAAGGAAACACTCAATTTAAAGGGATATATCGATTAAATCGATTTGGGTTATTTTACATCTTTGTAAGTCGATTTAATGATATTCAACAAGCAAGATTCACAGATTAAAGCCTACAATCGCATAAGAAAGGTAGATTTTACACAACAATGGAATAATAGAACTTTTCATTGATAAAGACCAAGGTCGATTACATTACAAGTTACAAGTACAAAGGACCCTTGAGGTCAAGACATAAGTCATAACCGAAAACCCTAAACCTATAACCCTAAACCCTCATCCAAACCCAAGAAGAGCGGGGGAGAGAGATTTTAAATCGATGCTCTCATTTTCCCCACTTAACAAGGGTTAGAGAGGCTTTGAAATAATCCTAAAGCGCTAAATTTGAAGCTAAAACCAATGGAGCGAGAGCGGCTTGATAGGATTTCTAAGCCAGAGCCCTTAGACCAAGTCAATGGACTCTCCAAAGTTGTTAAATGGAGCACAAGTGCCAAGAAGTTGGTTCAAAGACCTTATGGGCACATGTGTCATGTAAAAAGTGAGCTTAATATACGAAGATCATTTATTGTACGATCAAGACCGATATCAAACTCATGTTTTATATCGATCGAGTCATTGATCTTTGTTACGTCATAACGATAGACACACACAAGGTGCATAATGATTTAGGAGAAGTGTCTTTCGGTTGCGATGCCAGATCCGTGCCCGTGGTGGTAGAGAAGCTTTTGCAACAATCGTATGTGAAATCTTTTGATGACGAAAAATAAAGGATAAGGGGATACATGGTTGATTTGAGAAGTGAAATCATTGAAAAAGGGGTAAAGGTGTTTTAGGAAGTTTCACCGGAAATAAGGGTTCACGGAATGCATGTTTTTACAAAAAGAGATAAGTATGGTGAATGGGTTATGTTGTGTAAAACATTGGTCCAATTTATAGAGGTCAAGCAAGGGTGCAAATGCAAATTTGATTTCAAAAAGTCTTTTAGAGAAATTTGCATCACAAGGATGATGTAGAAATCACGCACGATCGATAATTGGAGAAATTTACTACGGATTGACATATCAAGATTTCTGGACAATAATTACGTCCAAATCACGCCAACTTAGGGAATAGAGACTACTATTCTAGACTAAGTTTTGGCGGTAGCACTTATCCCAAGAATTGGATTGACTTGAGAAGAATCAGATTAGGTCAACCAAAATCTGATACATACGAAACTGATCAGATAAGGAAGATCAGTTGAACTTGAAACCTCAACAAATCAGATATATCAGTCTATGGGAAAACAGGAATATCAGTTGAAGGGGGAACTTCAACCGAGGAAGAAGGAGAAGGGAAATCGGGGAATAAATGAAAACAGATCGGTTTGAAAAGAAGCGGTTGGGAAATTATAAGGCTTAGGCAGAAAACTAAGATCAACAAGTGAGATCAACCTACAAGTGGTATTGACTGATTACTATATCAGTCAACCAGATACGCCTTTCTTTTCTCTTGTTATTTGCTTATTCATCAGATCTTATCTGTTTTATTTGCCTTACTGTACGCATTACCTGTGTGACGTATCCCCTGCAAATCATTTAATGCGGACGTGGGGTACATGTATTAATTGCTACAAAATGAGCTTTTAAATCCAAAAGGTTTTCGTACGTGCTTTTCCCAACCATTCGATCAAAACCGCTAAATCTGGATCGTTTAATTTCAAACGGTTGATCTTCCAACTTTTGTCGGTTTCCCTCTTCATCTTTATAAAGTTCATCAAAAAACCCTACCAGAGTTTTCCAATTCACAAACTTGCGATTTATTTTCTGAAAACTCTCCAGATTACTTCTCTGCGATTCAAAGTGCTTTTACTTAAGTTTCAAATTCACAGAATCTGGTAATTACTGATTATTTGATGAATTTGTTTTTAAAAAAAAAACCTTTGATCTTAAAGATCTTGTCAATCGATGATATCCTGTATTATGCTTTATTGTCTCTTAGTTTCCGCTTGTGTGATATTCTTTGTATTAATGCACAATTTTTAACCGAATCTATCTTATCTGTAGATGATCACTCACGGTATGGGTAAAATAATGTGCAACTATGCGGAACTGACATTAAGGATTGTCGAGGACAAGTTCGTACAATTTGGGGTGACAAAGGATCCGGAATCAATGGAAGTAGAGGAATTCCTGAAGAAGGCAGGACTTGAGAAATATTGTGCTGCTCACTGCAATCCAGTGATGCAGTATGAAGCCCTCGAATTCTTAAGGAATTTAAGGGTGGATACAGATGCTCCAGGAGAAGAACTACTTTTCAAATAATGGAGAAGAGATCGACCGACGAATGAAGATATAACACGCCCATTTCGCCTACCAAAAGGACGAATCTCGCCTGCTCACTACAGGGAGAATCAAGATGAGTTGATCAGAAACGAGTTCATGAGAGAGGCTGACAAACATCATACTTCAGGCTTTGTCAGGCCAATGCTCAAGAGGAAATACCGATTGTTGTTTGACATTTTGTCAAAAACAATTATGGGTATTACATTCAGCCCAGATGCGCTTACATCCGTCAAACTGTACAACATGGCTGCAATAATTGATGAAGCCAAGAACATCAATTGGCATGGGTTTCTGAAGGCCATTCTACTCCAAGAACATGATAAATTTAGAGTTGATGAGTGGAGGCAGGTATATCTGAAGAAGAGGATCAACAATCTCAACAAGGTTGCGGTTATCCCTGTTGGGATAAAATGCCAAAGGCCAAATGGGACGAGAATGGATCAAGTCCTACAAGGCATTCCTCTCCACCACTCTAGCCATATTTGGGCTACCGGGGCGATGATATCGCCAACCCTCCAAAGACGAAGAAAGGAAAAAAGAAAGCAACGTCTCACACGGATGCCCCCGGAAGAAAAGAAAAAAAGAAACCCGGTGAAGGCCGGAAAAAGAGGGCGAAGAAGGCAAGCAAGCCTCCATATGACTCGATGCTAGAAGATGAGTCGATGAAGAAGCGCCGGAATCGGTCTGTTGCACCAATAAAAATCGGGTGAAGCATCGATAGCAGGCTTTAAAAAAGCCGAGAGCTTCGCCGGATCATTCGAGGGAAGGTTTCAGACGAGCGATCTCCTTCTCCTCCGGCTCAATTGTTTCACCACTTCGACTAATGGCTGCGAAAGCATGTCTCTCCTCTCTTCCCTCCCGCCCTTGAACACGAATTACAGCAGGTTCGCGAACGGAAAACTCTGTTTGTGGAACAAAAAGCACTGCCTCCACAAGCCAGAACCCTCTCGCTGGTCGAGCCAATCGGATAACTTCCGCCCACTCAAGCACCACCGTAACCTCCACATCTCATCAACCCGAGATCGAAAGGCATAATTCCGAGTCTAGATCATCAAAGACCATCACAGGAAAATGGTCGACCGGAAATCGAACGACAAATTGATGAGAAGTATCCGTAATCGGGTCGCCCATCCTCGCTATTAGAGAAGAAGCGGAGATCCTCACCGAGAGATCTCGATTAAAAAGCTTTTATTTTATAATGATTATTGAACAGATGGGCGGTGGTCGATGAGTTTGCAGATTTTGATTTATATGAGGAAATCGCTAAAGTAGGATCACCAATCGAGCCGATAACTATCGAATCACAAAGCTCGATCCACGTGGTTCATTGATCGAACAAAAGTAACGGAGATCGCCAAGAAGCTCCTCAAGCAGATGCTACAATGAAGGATAGAAAAGCCGCCGATGATAGGAACTGTGCCGCAGCTTCATGACCAACCACCGGAGGCACAAACAAATCAAAAATCCATCAAGTGGCGAATACCATTCCTACATCTCACATCACTGTGATCAACTTCGAGAGATCGATCATGCTTCAAAGATCTCAAAAAAAGAAGAAATTGAGGGAATTATAGCCGATCGGAGGCGATCGCCTCAAAGAAATATCGGATCAAAGGAATTGGCTATTTCCAGATTGCGGCGATCAAAGATCAGTTCTCCCAAACTGTGACCACCATATATGCCGATCTTATAAAATCCGTGGATGACAAGTGATCCGGTGGATCAACAACAAAGTTTTTTTCGATGCTCCTTTGAAAAGCTCGATTTGTGAAGACAAACTTGACAAATCGATCTTTATTTTTTTCTTCGCCATCGAATGCCAAGATGAAGCCGATCTCGAAGGTTCAACTTTAACCGCTCCGGTTCGGGCTTATCATTGCAGAGATCTCCAGTAATAATATCGGGATTTTTGGTTCCCTAACTTCCCACCTCACAGCGCTTTTTGATCAAACCAAAAAGGGGGAAGGACGGACTGAGAAACCAACTGACATAATCAGAACAACAGAATATCTAATTCAGACTGTTGAAGCCTATGGACAAAGACTAGATCATCCGGATCTCTTTTGCTAACTAAGTCTCTGAAAAGATTGAAAATCAAAGGCAAGAAAGGTAGGCTGCTACTTGGTCTTTGGGACATCACAAAAGGTAGGCTGCCGCGAAAGTGCCGGACATCACAAAAGGTAGGCTAACAAGGGGTCGGGACATCATAACTGTACGACTACTGGACTAAAATAGTCACAAGAAGCACAACTAACCAGATACAAGCCGATAAAGAACTGGCCGAGAAACTGTCCAAAGAGCAGATTGCTGAAGAGACCAGAAAAAGCGAAGAAGAAAGAAGGATGAGAAATTGGCAAAAAGACAAGGTCTCAAGAAAAAGATTCAGATCGAAAGCGAAGAAAGGAAAAGGCCGGAAAATCATGCGTAACCTCAAATTTGCCAAAGAAGAGTTGATGAGATTATTCAAAAAACCGGCCGCACATGCTAAGAGGTTTGAGGAATGGAACAAGATCGAAGTGAATGGCTTCGGATGCTTTTTGTCCTCAATCTTGTTCCCAAGAAGAATCTCCGGATGATGAATTCCTCATTTGGTTAGAAAATAAATATCATTTTTCAAGTATCCGGAAAATGAGGCCAAACTTATCAATGTAAAAATATCTCGCCAAGAGTATGATCATTTGGATTACTCAAGAAGGCAGATGGCTCATTCGATGATTGGCATTTGAGAGGTTCTATTTTGACATCCCGAGCAAAACGCACATAAATCGATCCTCGGCCAGGACCAATGATGTCGGATGGAAACTATATCGATTTTCAACGTACCTCAAGATCAAAAGAGATGCGGAAGGATACAAGCCTAAAGAGTGAAGAATCGAAGACTTCTCGAGGATCGGTTGTTTTTAAATTCAAACTTTTACGATGTAACATGTAATCGACATATCTAATGAGAAAAGTTTATTTTTCAAATCCTAAGACAAAATCTCATTGTCTTACGATTATGTGCTCTTTATTGTTCTATATTTATCAACTGTGTGTTTGGTTTCTCAGGTGTTTTGGTTTTATCAAAAGGGGGAAATTGTTGGGAAATTTATAGTTTTGATAAAAGTTCCAGAAACACATGTAATAGGACCGATCGGACACATTGGTCGGTGATGTTTATATTCTTGATTATAGAATACCGATTGATAATTCTTTGTATAGAACAAGCGATGTAATAGATAGGTCACATATTGAGGGGGGAACCTCAATATGTATAAGTCGAATCTGAAAAATCCAAAGCGGTACCGATATCCGGTGGGCGGAATCTAGAGAAGAACGAGAAGATCGGATCGATCCGATCTGGTCGGATATCTCAATTTGAAGTCATAAAGCTCAAACTCGAGAATACTTGAAGATCGGATGACTTCCAGGAAGATCGTTTTAGAAGACCTACATCGGTAAGAGTCTCCTAGTTGAAGCTAAGTCGGCACAGAAGACTCCATCGTAGTGGTGATCGATTCATTTGATCGGTCGACTCACCGGTGAAACCGATGTTTCACCTAATCATACGAATATGATCTGGACAAGAAGAATGTCAACATTAGTTGGAAGAACAACACTGAAAAGTGCGTCTGTTCAACCAATAAGAACAAGACACGTATGATCGGAGCCGACAAGTAAGGGATTCGATGCTGCTCTCTCTAACGGCTATAAAATACAAGTTCACGCTTTCGGCCATGCCGTTCCTGAAGCACGTCACATCAATCCTGCAAACCTACCTAATATAGCCTGAAATTCAAATTGCTCTCCAACGGCTCTTTGATTTCAAGTTCTATAAATATGGGATCACACTTGAGTGAAGACACTAAACACCTGAATAATCAAAAAGCTCAAGCAATTATCGATTTCATACGAAGAACACGATCAAGAAGATTATTTTATTAAGTGTTCATCCCATAAGTTCTTAGCATAGAAATCTTTTCATCTAGCTGATAGGCTACCTTAAACACTAGAAAAGATTTCATAGTTGGAACCAAAACAATCTTATCCAAACCCAAGTTAGGTTAAGTTGTTTAGCAAGATTTCAGACTAGGGTTTCTAGTTCTGATTTCTGGGATCGGTTGAGTGAGAACTCCTTAAATATCTGTCGGTGTACTGTGTTGAACTAACACATAAAACTAAGTTCGATTGGTTAAGTTGGTGCCCCCTTGTGATAGGGAAGAGTGGACGGGGATGGTTTGTCCGAACCACTATAAATCTTGTGTGCCTTTACCGCTTTGATTAAGCATCTACACATTTGCACACAACCTTTAAAGCGCATACATATTCTAAGTTGAGATCGGCTAGCACCAAGCTTACGATCCGATCAAGCTTGACAACAAATCAATTGGTTAAAACACTAACTTTGGAATCGATTTATAAAAGCGTTTTTCACGGGTAAAACTTAAGCTTCAAGACACATCGGTTAAACCGATAGTTCTGAACTAATACGCCTTTCAGCGATTAGTAAGTTGGTTATCGCCCAAACCCGATTCACTCAAGACTCTGATCAAATAAGCGCCCTCACACCGATCTGCAGAAAAAGTTTTCAGAAGTCTATTCACCCCTCCCCTCTAGACTTCTGCCCTCACTAAACCCGTTCGGGACCTACAGATTGTCTCTAGGACACTAACACTAACAATCTCCCACTTGGACTAGAGTCAATCACCTACATGTCTAAACCCCTAGACCATCAAATGTCTAGTGTGTACATGAACACTCAGTGTCTTGGTGAAATGATCTTCCAAATTAAATATGTGGGAATACATTTTAATTCCATTTCTCTTATCCTTATGATCTCTCGGATCAAATGATAAGTCTAGGTACATGCTTGTTTCTATTTGCTGATCTTGGTTCCTTTGCTAGCGCAATCGCACCAGCTTTGTCTCAATAAAACTTTATTAGACAACTGGCACTCGGAACTACCCTTAGTTCTCTTAAGAACTATAAAATCCAGACAACCTCCTTGTGGCTTCTGATACAACAATATACTCAACTTCGGTTGTTGAATTTGTGGTCGTTTTGCTTGGAACTATTCCAACCGAATGCCTCATTATTGAGAGTGAAACGTAACCTGACTGTGATTTGTAATCATCACAGTCGGATTGGAAACTTCTGTCAGCTTAACCAGTCACTACTAGTTCTGATTGCCCACTATAGACAAGGAAACATTCCTTAGTTCGTCTAAGAAACTTCAGAATGGTCTTGACAGCAATCCAGTGAGACTCACCCGGATTCTGTTGGTATTTACCAGTGATGTTGATAGCGTAGGCTACGTTTGGCCTAGTGCAAGTCATGACGTACATGATTGACCCAATTGCATATGCATATGCGACATCTTTCATGTGCTTGATATCAGCTTCAACAGAAGGACAATCCTTCTTTGATAGCTTTATCCCACGATTTGCCGATAGAGATCCTCTCTTAGAGTTCTCCATTGCAAAACGCTTCAACACCTTGTCTACATAGGTGGACTGTGACAGCCCCAACATCCTCTTGGATCTATCCTTGTGGATCTTGATCCCTAGGATGTAGCAGTCTTCACCAAGACCCTTCATCGTGAAGGTCTTTAACAATAAATCTTTAACGGACTGCATTAACTGGATATTGTTTCCCAAAATCAATATGTCATTGACATACATGATAATAAAAGCAATATTCTCCCCGCTGCGTTTACAATAAACGCAAGGATCTTCCGAATTTCTGATGAAGTCAAAAGGATTTGATAGCTTCATCAAATCGGATATTCCAACTCCTAGAAGCTTGCTTCAATCCATAAATTTTTATAGCTTACATACTAGATTAGAATTTGACTTAGATGTAAAACCTTCTGGTTGAGTCATAAACACGTTCTTATCAATGTTTCCATTGAGGAAAGCTGTTTTGACATCCTTCTACCAAATCTCTTAATCATAGTGTGCTGCTATCGCAAGTAAAATTCGAATGGACTTGATCTTTGCAACTGGTGAGAAGGTCTCATCATAGTCAATGTCTTTGCGTTGACTATAACCCTTCGCCACCAACCTAGCTTTGTAGGTTTGTACTTTACCATTTGCATCAGTTTTACACTTGAAGATCTATTTGCAAAATATGGGTCTAACCCCTTTAGGCAACTCAACCAAGTTCCAGACTTGATTGGTGTACATCGAGTCCATCTCGGATTTAATGGCTTCATGCCACTTCCCTGAATCAATATCTAATATTGGTTCAGAATAAGTATTAGGGTCGTCCTTATCCGATATGTCCATATTATCGAGTTCCTCCAAGAGGTAACCATATCTAATGGGTGGATTACGAATCCTAATTGACTTACGGAGCTGTGGTTGTGCAGGCTAAACATTCTGATCGTGAAAATTTTATGGTGCATCGATTTCATCAATGTCCAGAGAGTCCTCAAGAGCTACACTTTCAGATGCCTCTTGGGCGGGAGTTTGAACTATGCTGTTCTCATTCAGCCCACTTGGAGGTTCT